>VZUA01098235.1:2110-23606 GCA_013401035.1 Horornis vulcanius | reverse complement strand
TAAAGGCATAGGCCCTGTTCTTTTCAGTAGCACAAGCCAAGTGCCATGGACTATGGTGGGTGCATACACTAGATCCCTCTCCACAAAGCTAGAGAGTGAGCAGCACAGTGGCAAAATTCATGGCAAATAAAGGAGAAGCAGCAAGGGGAAGCCTTATGTTAATCTTACAATCAGAGGATTAAGCCATAAACAGAGGTTTATTTTCTGGTCCCAAGACTGTGCACTTTTTACCATTTCACAAAACCTTTTTTGGGAGAAGGGATGAGGAGCCAGGGTGTCTCCTTCTTGGTGAGAATCCTACTGAACGGCCATGACCCTCTGGACCAATGAGTTGTCGAGATAAGATGCAGTTTTGCCTCATTTCTGCTGTGTACTTCACTCACCAGACTGACAATTCTCATGGACAGAGCATCCACCAGGTCAGGCAGGTGCCAGTTGGTGAGCCTGGATTTCTGACATAACGTTCAGACATGTGATATCACCTTTGAAAGCCAAGAGGCCAAATTGTGATGACCCCATCAGGCAAAGGAACCAACACTATCAACTCTGTTGAAGGTGATTTGTGTTCAGTTTGAACTTTGTGGTTTGGCTTATTCATCAACCTGTTTCTCTTTCCCACCAAGTGAATGGAAAACAGACCAAGTACGTCCTGGACAAATAACTCCAAAAGACCTGCTCCTTCCACAGGTGATCCTGGGAGACCAACAGCCTATCAATCTATCAGGAGGAATCAGGTCATTCATCTGGGGAGCAGCTTATGAGAGGAGCTGGAGTAAGACAACTTCCAGAGCTCCAGTTTTGTCTTCACATCCCTTGAAGGAGGGCAAGGAAATGGTTTTTGCTGCACGGATTGATTATTTTTCTGCTGGAGGAAAAGAAAAAAGCAGGCATTTGTGCTGCTGTTGCTAGATGTGTTACTTATCTTTGATACAATATTGATCTCACACAGACCATGGAGGGAATGGATGGGGAAGCTTTTTGGCAGGCTCTGCTTTATATCCGAGAAATCCCACAAAGGAGGGGAGAGAGTTTTGCTTTCCCCTATTGCACACACCATGTTATTTACCACATATGGGAGGACACGTGGGGGAGGTAGGTAAGAGAAACATGGAACATTTAAATTTTTTGTTAGGCTTTTGTAGAAATGGTTTGCCTTTGCTTGGTGACAGTAAGGAGGATGAGAACGGGTGACTGGCATTTGTGCCAACTTGTGGCTGCTATGTTGTGACAAGTGCTGCCATTTTGCCTATGTAACCACTTTAAGATTGTGTTGTGAAGTTACTGAAGTAAGACATGCACATGTTTTGTTTAGTACCAAACCTATTTTGTTCACCTGACACTTTACAATCAGTCAGTGAATGCACCTGAATGGGGGAAAGGCAAAATTATCCCTGGCTGGTTTTTGTCTCCCAGGATGCTGGAAAGCAGCAGGAGAGAACAAAAAAGAACAAAACAAAACAAAACAAAACAAACAAACAAACAAACAAACAAAAAAAAAAAAAAGAAAAAGAAAATTATATGGCATGTTTGCACATGTCATACCTGAAATATTGCAGGGAACCTGTAAGTAAAAGATGTTTCCTAGTCTGTCCATTTTTACAGAAAATACCTCTGCAGTGAAAATCTATGGAATAGAACCACTGACATAAGAATCTGCTGTGCAGGTCACACTTACTTTTCGCTACCAACAGTCTGGAGGCAGAGAACAATATATCTAATAGAATAATAACAGACACCATTAACACTTCAGTGGTTTGGTATAAGACGGCTTTCATTAGCATGTCAAGTGTTTATTTTAGCTTACTGCAAAACAAGCTTCTTAGATACAGCCACTTAATCACCTTTCCTTGATTGCAAAGATGGTAATAATAAAGGAACTTACTTTCCCCAATATTCTGTCAAGGTTTTAACATGCACTGAAATGATATTGCTCCATTACCTCTAGCCAATGAACCAGCCTGGTGAGCTGGAGAAAAATATTACAGCAGAAATATTGCTGAACTCAGTGGAACAGGTTTCAGAGACTGCCACGAGGGCAGACATGAGGCTGCTATCATTGCAAATTGTACTCCCATCTTCAATCTAAAAGGACACTCACAACCAAGCAGAGGAAAATAACACTGGGTTCTTCCCACGTCTCAGTGTACATTTGTTAAATATTTTATAGTTGGTCATGTAACGAAGGGGAAAATATATCCTATATTAAATTTGGACTTGCTTTTATTGATAAAAGGGGTAGGGCTTTTGTGGGTTTTCATTTGTTTTGTAGGGATTTGAGTTTTTTATTTGTTTACTTTTTCATGTGTGATTTTGGGTGGGTTTTTGTTTGTTTGTTTGTTTGTTTGTTTTGTTTTTAAACTTGGGGTACTTAAAGTGAACTACCTTAAAGTTTAAACACACCAAACCACAAGGCACTTCAGTTTTACCCTAAGAGAAATTCAACCAAATTGACCTCAGGCAGTGTTTGCTTTTGTTGTGTTTTATTCAAGATTGTTTATATGCATTAGCTACTCAGTTTTTCTTTCAAAAAGAAAAAAAAGCTAGCTATTTGGAAATGAAGACAAACCCCTACCTAAACAAAATTATTCAGACATGCAGTTGTGGTTCATGTCACATATTCAGAAATTTCATAATCTTTAAGGCTCCCCATTAAAACTTCTTTTAATTCATCAAAACCAACAGCTAATAACTAGACCAGGAAAAACCAAATCCTCTTCTCAGACAAATGTGTGCAAATCCCATTTACTTCAATGGAAATGGCTCACAGGTGTGATACATTAGACTCCAGCCACTTGGCAACTCGACAGGAATTCAGTGTCTGGATCCCAACTTCTTGTCTCCTCTTCCAGAGGCACAGGTAATGCCAAAGAAATCTGATCCAGGTTTCTCCACAGGCCCCTTAGCAAACACTTTAATTACCTATTCTTTTCTCCATCACAACAACTCTCAAGGCTAAATTTGAACTTTCAATCCTAAATATTACAGGCTTGCTTCCTGCCTACCAGATGGGGGCTCTGCCACCAGCTATATTAAATCCAGCAGCAGTGATTACATTTTACAGACTTCAATTCTACATCAGCAAAATCTCCTGTATTCAAGGAATTCAGGCATTTTACAGCTCAGGAGTAATGCAATAATTCTGTTGCCATGCTGTTTACTTTGCCCTTCCAGCACATTTATTTGTGCTTCACAAAGTGAACAGTAGGTCACTGGGAAAAATGCACAGGCACAGAGAAATAGGAAACTGTATCTAGGGAGCCACAGAAAGAGTGAAACAACATCAGTTAATTTTTGAATGAAAGGAAAACCTTCAGTTTGACAATACTTTCTCTCTTCCTTTCATTTTGTTTAGGCTTTTTTTTTTTCAAGATACTGATACAATGAAAACTTTCAGCTGCACTCCATGTAAGAATATATCATAAAACAATGACTGTTCTGCCTGTTTAGGAACATTGAAAGTGTCACCATGATCCCAGCTGTTGGGTTAGCCTGCATACAAATGGACATGTGCTTTGTCATCGCTGAATTCTCTAATTCAAACCTAAAATTGGTATTTTAATTTAATCTGGGTTCAGTGCAGCATGAGAGGAAAGACGCTCAGGTGTGATGAAATTTCTTGGGTCCCTTCCAGGTGATGACAGCTATTGCTTTAATGACTTGCCCCTAACAACCAGTCACAATGTTAGTGACAGCATGTTACTAGCAGTTACTTAAAATGATAGATGTTAACACTTTTCTGCTCTTTGTGACTCACACTATACCCTAGTCAGAATATTTTAGGAGCTGAATGCACAGTGCTAGGTCAAAATGCTGAAGCATTTTGTGGAGCCTCTGGTTGAGGTGCAAAATTAGATGTGTCATTTAAGGAATATTAGGTCAAAAAGAATCCATGATAAGGAACTGTCATGGATTAAAGATTAAGGTTCATCCTTTTAACTGTTTCACAGAAGGGGAATTTCTTCAGCATTTGGGTGTTTTGCTCTTCCATGTATCTGAAAGCAGTGTGAAACTCTGCACTCTGAAAAGAAGCCTTTGATGTTAGCATCTTATAAAAACTCTTCCAATGAGGTAGAGATTAGGAAAATATACTTTGATCCAGTTTTAGAGCAACATAGACCACATTTACATCCATACACATGGACAAGTTTCCCTGAGCAGACTCAAGTGGAGGAAGGAATCCTCAGAGGAACAACACAATAGGCATAATGTTAATCACCTGTGACTTCTAAGGGGGAGGGATGTACTACACTGTGTAAGGTCTAGAAACATGAACGCTGAAAAAGGAAAATGACAAGAATTTCTTGTAGAAAAGGAAAGTGAGGATTATATTGCTCTGCATTTAGCAGCAGGTACCTGACCAACTTTACCAACCAGACTATGACCCTAACCCCACACAACATAATTACCACTTGGACTTTTTAATTACATAAAGTCAGAACTGGTTAGAGATAAAACAGCAGCAATTTATTAAGATGTATCAGCAGTAATCAGTAGCTCATCACATAAAAATAGGGTTTGTAATTGTGACTCTACCTTAGGATGAAATATACTTCAGAAGATTTATAATCCCTTTATCTAGGCCAAAGAGAACTCTCCAAGTGTGTGCAAAGAGCATTCTTAACTGAAAGTTTTCCAGTTCTTTCCCAAGAATTCAAACCAAACTTTTGCTCAAAATATGAATTGATTTACAGCCCTGAGAAGTTGTTAGATCACCTACCTTCAGCATCATCCTGCAGGTCCTCAGGCTGCTCTTCTTTGCTCTTTGTGGGAGATGGAGGCTGGCCTTCTTTAAAAATAAAAAAATGATAAATTACATACATTATTTGGAAATAGTTTAATGATATCAGGTATTACCATATGTGATACCACAAGTGTATGTTTTATCTCAGCACTCCATGCTTATCTTTCTGTTATTTAAATTAATTACTGCATCATCTCGTATGAAATTTACAGTACATATGTTTCTTTCAGCCTGGACTGGACTTTCTCTGACTTTCACAGGACAGAGGTGAAGAGAGCTCATACTGAAATAACTGCTTCACAAGCACTACAGAAACAATACTTATAACCCCCAACCAAATAATGTTTTAATTTGTAGTTGTAAACATAATATTTATTATACTGCATTACGGAACTGTGGAGAAATAATCTGGACTAAATGATTTTTTTCTCTCAGCTCAATTCTCCATTCACTGTTTTAACACAACAAGCACAATGACTATAGTCCGAAACTAATAATTTTAAATGAAAGGTAGGGAAACAAATTTGATAGGGAAGTTAAAGAAATGAAAGCTTTACAAGATATCAATGTTTGGGTTGAAAAAAATCCATTTCAGCCTTTCAGACAGTAGGCAATACCAAGCTAGAGGAAAGGGAGTAAAAGAAGTAATTGAGACCAATTAAAAGTGAGATGTCCCTTACAGGGACTGAAGCACAGAGTGTTTAATATCAGTTGCTTAAACTTTAAATATTATGAACTTTTTCTACAGTATTTTCATATCCTGTTTCTTAACATAAATGATGACATTACTGTTTGTTTGCTATGACACACCTCAAGGCATAAACTGGTAGCAGAGAAAGCTTGTTAATAAAAAGGGAGGCCAAGCTGGAAATTAAGCCTAAAAGGTATTGCTAAATGAAGACATTTCATGCAGCAGGTTTGCTAATTAAAACATTCTTTAAACGTTGTCCTTAACCATGAAAGCAGTGACTGACAGACAATTAAAACTCAATTCATTGAGCCTATTGAATGTGTTCAGCCATAGTGGGAAAATGACTTTCTGTCAAACCTCCTGATTCCTTGTGGCTAACTGAGGGCTTGGGTGCAGGAGGAGCCTACAGAAAACATACTTTTGTGTGTGCTGGAAATAAACCTTGACCACTTGCAGCCAGGAAATTTAGGAAGACATACGACCTCACATGATTCACCCTTGGCTGTTGCCATTAGAAAATAAGAATCACGGTATTACTTAAAACTTATTAGCTAATTAACAACTAGGAAAAAAGCTGTGTACACATGTTTTATAAATTGCTTAAGTGTTTCAAAAACTCCCAGGGTCTCTCCTGCTGTCACATATATGCCACACAATCATCTACTCTTTAAATTGCTGGAGTTTAAAACAGCTCTTGACAATCAGATGCCCAGCTCTGATGAAGGACTTGGCTCTGCTAAGAGCCACAGATGCTCCCCTTCTACCTTCTACCCTTCCACAATTACACGTATCTAGAACCAAAATTTTGAAACAGGAGGTATGAAAGTAGTTAGGATGTGAAAAAGGAACTTGCAGATTCAAGGGGTAGTTGGAGTCAATGATCCTTGTGGGTCCCTTCAATTCAGGATATTCTATAACTCTAAGAATATTATGTTCATTCAAAAGACAAAAAGAGAGTGAACCACTGGCTATGCATGGAGCCCAGGGAGCAAAGACATATCCTCTGCTGCCCTCTTGGTTATTCTGCCATACTTATGCACAAAAAACCCAGAAGAGCCATGGATAGGGAAGGTGGCAGGACAGCTCAAAATGTCAGCAAAAATTCCAAAATGGAGACCTGCATGTGAGTAATTAAACCCCATCTCACTTTCTTAATTTTAATGAAACAGCATTATAAAAAGAAAAGGCCGAACTGAACATTGCCCTTATAAATTTCTACTAGAAGGGAATTTACACTTCTTCGTACATACAGCTCAGAGCATGAAGAGCCCTTAGCAATCAGTAAATAAAGCCAGTTACTGCAAAGCAGAACAAGCCTTGGAGTTTGGCTGGGTACCAGCTGGTAGACTGTTCCTGAGAGCACTTAATACAGGACATGTCAAGTGTCATGTCACACCATCATGTTTGCTCATCTGAATCTGAAATTCAAACACAGTGTTTGGAAGAAAACAGGAGTTTTCAAGTGCTAAGATGAATTTCTTTCTAGAGTGAAGAAGGCAGTAGTAACTACAAGAAAATCCATGGGGAAAAATAAAGGCAAAACCTGCCAAATACAGACATGCTTTGTCAACCCTTTAAGGGGCTCAGAAGCAATGCTGATAGAGTTCAAACAAGAACTGTAAACCAAAAGAGAGATCCTGAAAATAACCAGATTTCTGAAGACTTATTCACGCCAATGCTCTCACTTTCTTTCAAAAAATAACTTGAATATTTATAGTGGACTGTACCAACATAGAGCTTCTTTGGTTCAAATGACACTCTGAACCACCTGCCACCTTTTCTTTTCTGTTTGAGAATAATTCACATTAGAGGACTGAATCAATAGGAATGCTTTAATCAACACTTGCCACTCTACTGAGGAATTTTATCATCTAACCAATCTGTGAAGTTTTTTCCAGTCCCACACATCAAATGTCAATCAAGTTAAAGTGCAAATGTCCAGCCAGGTCTGCCAGGACTATTTGAATACATTAGATAATATAAACAACATCTTAACTGACAGCCCAAAGATGGAGAGGGAGGAGGTGTACACTCAGAGAAGTCAGAACTGTTGGTATCTCAGAAGAAACCACCTCTTTGCACTCTATAAAGAGCCTTCAAAATGCTCACAAAAGGATGTAAAGGCAGTGTCCCAGGAGAACAAGGTTTCAATCATAATTTCACTATTTTTTTAGCAGATATCCCTTATTCCAGGGACTGGAAAGGATCTGTGTTTATCATGGTCTAAAATACAACCCTTAACCCTTTCTGCTCCCCAGCAGTGTGCACATCCTTCCAAGCATTTAGCCAAATACTGCAGAAATTTTGTCTGCAATACAAATTTAAATTTTTTTTTTAAAAAACAGTACACCTGGACAGGTGTCTGAACTGATCATATGAAAAGCTTTTCTAATTGTGATCATTTGTGCAAAAAGGTTTCTGACCTCTACTACTGGGAGACATAATTCTTCTTTATAGGCTAATTCAGAGGGTCAACAAGTCACTTAAATCTCACAGTCTGTCTCCACATAATCTATTTCCAAAATCCTTCACAACTCCCAAATTTGCCTTGTTGCAAGTCATTGCTATTTTCATCTCAGGAAAAAAGATGAAGTCTCCCTCCAAAAAACAATCTCCAAGTGTAAGGGTGTGCAAACAGTGGAACAAGCAAAAAAAAAAAATCTATATTTATGTATCTTGATTGTAATAGGGTGTAATTAAGCCCTGTTAGAGTGAATGAGATCCTTCATCTTGTTGTTTTAACTGGCTGTGGCTTCTAAGTAATGAACAGGTGATTAATTAGGATGATCAGGACAGAAACAGGATAACCAGCAGGGCATTTATTAGGAACAACTACTTGATGGGAAATGACAGTAGTGTGGCAACAGACGTAGAGATGAGGTCAAAAGGCTTTGCTACCTGGCAGAGAATGAAGCTGAACATGTTGAGGGACAATACAGATTCAGAATCAAAAGTTTTTCCTGAGTGTAGGGGGGAGGGGGGGGTTTGGTTTTTTTAATGGCAATGACTTATGTCAGCACCTAATAACATTATTAAGTGCTGACATAAGTTAATTCTCTTACCATTAGGAAAGAAAAAAAGGAAAAAGAAAAAAAGGAAACAAAAACACTCAGGAAAGACTAACTACTGGGTCATCTGGTCCTTGTTTTGGGTTATGTAGGAAATCATTCACAAAGCAAGCTGAGATGTAGACCTGCAGAGGCCTGGACCAGATATTTCTACTTCTGCCCTTTTGACTCAAACCCTTCTAATACCAACTACATGACACATGACAACCTCAAAGCATTTCAAATTAAGCAGTGTCATTAAACCAGCAACTGCTACAAGACTCAGCATAACAGACTGGCTTAAAAGCCTGTGAGTCAAATGCCATTAGAAGGGTGGGTTTGAGTGTGTATATTTAACAAGAGTGGATTATTTTTATTTTAAAATGTTTTTTCTTAATCTAGTATGTCCAATATTGTTGCAGCAGCCCTCAGCAGAGAGTAAAAGTGAGCTGAGGCAGAGACTCCTTGTTAAACACAGCATAAAAAGGGTCCTGGTTTATTCCTCTTCATGGCTTAAGTTCTCTTAACTCCAACTATTCCCTGACTCTGGCTGCAGCAGCTCCTGCTGAAGGTTTCCCTTGCAGCCCCTGACTGCAGGGATCAGTTTGCAGGCTCTGACTGCAGGTTTTTACCCAGCTAGACCATAACTGCAGGTTCCAACAGCAGCTCTGACTGCACACCCACACTGACCTCACTGCAGGGATTCTCTCTCCTCAGGATCCTGCTTCATGATCCTCTTCTTCACGCTCCTCAAAGTTCCTCCTCATGATGATCTTCCCCTTACCAGCTAACCCCCTCTTTATCCCACTCATCCTTTTTGGATATAGTTGTGACTGGTCAGGGGTGAGGCTGTATTGCGTAATTAACACAGCTGTTACTTATCAGAGGTGAGGTCAACTGTATTCCCTTTTCTACACCATATAAGCAGTGATGTTATGTGATAAACTCACCAAACTAGTCCCTCTGCTTGCTGATTTTATAGAATGAATATAGATATTAATGGATATTATCTGGCAGATTGTCTTGGGGATTTTTTTTTATCCCATACCCATTTTTGTTTCCGTTTTTGTTTTGTGTCCGGTGTTGTCCCTGCCTCCCTCCCCTTCTCCTCCCCCAGCTCCAGGAGCATGGCAATGGCTCAGAGCCAGGCTGGGATTTCCTGTGAGACCTGGGGAGAAGGACAGTTGCTTCCTTCTAGTAGGGTGATTCCATCTGCATGGCCATGACCAGAGATATGTGTTGCCCTGTGTATTTTGCCCATTTTTTTTTTTTTCCCCTTTGGCACTGTGACTGGAGCTTACCGGTTTGCTTCTCTGCTGCTTGGGAGCTCAGAGTGAGTGTGTGCAGCCCCAGAGCCTGGGAGCACCCTGTCCTCTGCACAGCCCAGCCCACAGTAGCCATTCCCCATCCATCCCAGCTCTTCTCTGCTGCTCCCTCAGGGCTGCTTGCCCTGGAACCCGACCCCCCACACCCCATGGCTGTGGGCCCGGGAGCTTCTGCTACATTTTGTTTGCCACCCCTGGGTATGCTGCCTCTGCCATTCCAGTTTACTGCTCCCGAGGCTTCCTCCTGCAGTCCATTTGGCTTCCTGAGCGGCGCTGAGATTGGCTGCCTCCCGTGAGTTTGCAAAGCAAAGCTCGCGTTCTTCTCTCTCTCCCGCCATTGCCGCGTGAGGGGACACCGAGCCCGCGGCACAGCGCCCCCTGCAGGCTTGGAGGACTCATAGCACCCGCCCTGCCCGCCCGGGAGCCACCAGCGCCCCTGGTGGCTGTGAGAGGAACTGCACCGAAGGGGAAAGCGCCACAGCTGAGAGAGAGAGAGAGGGCTGGGACTGGGTTTGTGTTCTCTTGGTTGTTGCTGCTGTCATTGTTGTTTGCTTGCCTTGTAATACTTACACACACCAGTAAAGAACAGTTACTCCTTTTCTCCTATCTTTGCCTGAAAGCCCTGTAATTTCAAAGTTATATTAATTTGGGGGGAGGGGGGTGTCACATTTTCCATTCTAAGGGATGTTCCTGCCTTCCTTGGCAGACACCTGTTCTTTAAACCAGGACACAGATGTAATTAGGATATTCTCCTTTTTATTTGAAGATTAATCAAAGAAAGAAAGGCTTTTCTGCATGTAAGGAGATATTTGTATTTCAGGGTGGTAGAAACACAAGATAGATTACTTTCATAATGTATCTATCACTCAGTAGTACGCCCATCTGGTAATCTGTTATTTTTTACTCCCAGTTAATTTTCTGTCTACTCCTAAAGCCTAAGCTGGTGTGTATTGAAGCCAATGGACATATTCCAACTGCCTTCAGCAGACACCAAACCAGAATCGGGTTTTCCCTCTAATTTTTGTCACCAGATTTAAACTAGGACAGATTCTGTAACCTCCCCCTCACCATCCTACCATACTCTTCAAAGTGTGATTGGTACAGACACAATGAGCCTACAGTTCATTTGCGTCCTTGTACTTCTCTGTGTTTTCTCTTGGTCTGATATTTGCCCTCAGAAACCCAGCCAAAAGGAAGCTGAGGCACAGGAATTTAGATTTCAATAATTGCCAAAGGTCTATACGTGTCTAGTCTGCAACATGTGCTCTTCTAGGAATCCAACCTCTCTTTTTCACTTTAAGCACAAGAATTGGAGGAAACACCCCAAAGCAGATTGGCTATGGACAGCTCAAGGAAAAAGCGTCATCAATATTGCTGCCAATTCTTGACTCCATCTGCTGCAGTCATGACCCATGAAGTCAAGTGGAATGAAAAATGATTATTCAATTAATATCTTTTAGTGGTGACTACTACTTACTTACTACTTACTTCTCTATTTCCCCCTTGAGGAATAAAAAGCAGATATCCTCCAAACTAATAAAATTTTGAGTATAAAAATGAAAACTCAATGCAAGAATTATGTTTGTATTTGTAATTTCAGTAAACACATCCTGCAGTCATTAAAAACTCCATACAGAAATAGGTCAAAAGGGAATAAATTTTGTGTATCTGCTACACTACAGGCGTGGATATACAAAAGATAACTTATTTTTAGCCCTGTAGGTATTGATTGCTTACAGCCAATGCACTGATTCCCAAAATATCTCCAACTGATAAAGAAACAACCAAGGATGTGCTGTTGAAGCTCACAGCATCCTAGACCTGTGAGGGCAGCTTTGATCTGATCTATCTCATACTCACAAAAGAAAGAGACAGGTAGGGAAATATCTTCCTGAAATTATATAATTCAGTGATAATTTCCCAGAGTATCTATGCAGCTTTACCTAAAGTAATGAAGCTGTGAAGGATACAAGACAAAAAAGAAGAGACTGGCTATTAAGAATTGCACTTCCTTTTAATTCTAATTTTAAATGCTTTTAAAAAAACCCTACACCAATTTAATTTGCATAATCCCCATAAAAACACCAAGACAAAAAAATGCAAAACAATTTGGCTTATAAAAATACACATGCCACAATAAATATAAAAAATTGAATTAGAAGTGTTAGATGAACACTGAAAATTTAACTGTAGCATTATCTTTGGCAAATGTTTGTTATATAATGACAAGCTTTTTATTTTTTTACTTTTATGTATGTTCGTACAGCTATATCAATCGCACTAACTGTATTAAAATTACTAAAAGTTCCTATCCAGTAATCCCGACACCAAAATGTAATTACAATTATGTGTAATAAAATCAACAGGCCAGAACAGCCATAAAAGAATGTGCTAATCCTTCAGTACAACACATATCTACCTGTGTATATCTGTGTTTTCACATCTATGTATATGCACCATTCTTCAAGTATTTCTAATTTCTCAGGCAATTAAGCGGTTGCATAAATGATCATAAACCATTTGTCTTTAGGACAATCTTGCCAATTTAAGTACTCAAGATACCACTCCAAAAGCTTTTACCTCTGTTTTCTGGCTGGTATAGCCCTGCCTCTCCCCATGTGGCACTCCTTTCCGACCCTGTGTGTTTTCATAAAGAGAGCTGGATATTCCTGCACAGTCACTGGACCATGATGGGATCAGGGTCACAGAGACCTTGGGGTATTAGCTGGTTTGTAAGGAGAGGCAGAGGAGTACGAAGGGCTACTCTGCACATAGGAGATGCACTGCACAGAAATCTATATGGAAGAGGAGATGTTCACTGAGGACCTCAAGGGTGAGGTCAGCAGGGAACATATCAGAAGGTGCTGCGGTGGAAGTCTGCTACAAAAAACCTGATCAAGATTAACTGGATGAAGATTTATTGAAAAAACTAACAGAAATCTCCTGAATGGAAGCTTCTGTCCTCATGGGAGTTATCTAATCCTCTGTCCTCTCCTTTTCTTGCTCATGTGGCCTTTCTTCTCCTTATACCTGTTCATTTCCATTTCATGTAACCCACAAACCCTGAACAGTGACATTTGTTTTAAACAGCAAACTATGAGGACCAGGAAAAAAAAAATCCTCTAAACCATTGCCTGACAAAGCTCAGTGTATTTAAGAGTTTGTAGAAGAATTTTCCTACTGTTTTCATTGCGAACACATCACTGCCACTATTCAGATTGGCAAATGAGCCAAGAATTGCTCTATTCACACTTTTTTACAGACAAATAGACTGCAGAATTGTTATTATTTCCCCTTCATGTTCAAACTAGCTATTGATAAAAAGCAATGAAATATCTCCCAGAGGCTCATAAGATGATGACATTAAAAAAGTAGTCTCAGCTGGTCCTACCATGCACTATTTATTATCAGGGATGGTTCACCCTAATTTTGTGTAAAAACCAGATGACTATTGTAACATTGGCAACAGTGATTAGCACTGCTTATCTCGATAAAGGCAAATAATGTCTAGATTTTTTTCCATTTGGCTTATACTTCAGAGAAGTGATATATTCTATCATAAAATATTCTTCACTCACCTCTCTCTTCACTCAGCTGAGCCCCTTCTTCATTAGCATCATCTGTCAAAAATAAAAAAATTGAAAGAAAAAGGTTACTGGGAATACCAGCAAACATCTAACATGAAATATTTCATGTTTCAAATGCCCATATCTGAGTTTGCCTCCTCCTGTTTAACATTTTGCAGTGAAATCTGGAGCTGGATGGCGAAGAAGGTTTTGATACTGGTTACTATCAGATACAGGTAATGAAGGGAATGAAGACAGGGAATAAAAGTCTGTTCATAATTTACAAAATTCTGCAGATAAAGACAGGTATAATATGAAACTCCATTCTCTTTCCTGCAGAGCTTTTGGTTTACTTGACAAGTTTCAGTTTGCTTTGTTTCCCTGGAACAGCTGGCTATGCTAAGAAGAGAACTAGCTACCCTACTAGAAAACAACATAAGGAAGTTACTAAATATTTGCCAGAGAGGCAAGTTGGTTTAAGAACAAAATGAATCTGTGAAGACCAAACTTGGGCTAGCTAGGAACAGATAATTTTTAAGCTTAAGATGAGAAACAAGAAAAGCAGATTCCTGTCACAAAAAGCTCTATTTTGGTATGGAAGGAATTTCTTACAAGATCTTTTCCTGAGTTAAAAGAAAAATTATTAGCCTTAATTATTATCTTGGTAATTCAATGTTCTAGAGTCTCAATCATCTAAGGGAGAGCCCACAGATCACAGAGGTTTATGTCAATTATGTTCCTAATTCATACAGACTCCATTTATAGCCTCAGGTTAGGGAGTAGCAGCCAGCTACACTCCTCCTCCCTGGCTACATCCTTTGTCTCTCTTAAGTCCCAGTCGTTATTGTTTCTTAGCAGCAAACGGGAGAAAATTCCCTAAGAAAGAAAACAAAAGGAAAAAATCCTAACCTCCAACATAAACACAACCTTAAGGAGCTTTGACAAGCAATTTTTAAGATAAGAAAATGAAAAATATTGTTCAAGCCCATGGGAATTCTGTCATTGGCTTCAACAGAGCAAGGAATTTCAACTGGAGTTCTGCTATTCTTCAACAAACTGCTCAGGAAACATTTGGCAATATAGCGATTATTAATTATTCAGTTTCCAATAACATGTTCTTTCCATGGAAGCATTTATAATGAAACCAGCATGATAAGGTTTCAAATTAATCTAAGATATGACACTAAATCTGCAGAATCTTAACATACATATATCACCTGGTCTTCTGTGGAAGTTCTTAATTATAGTTCTGTAAGTGACTTGGAATATGAAATTCCCAAAGCAACAGAAGAGTTTCTAAGCTAGTGATAATGGACACAGACAAGAAATCTGATGTTATTAAAAAGCAGGGAAGTCATTATGCAATATAATTATGACGAGGCAAAGACTGCTTTTGTGAACTACTTGTGAATTAAAGGCTGGGTTTCTTTCTGGGAAAAAGCACCTAAGGCTTGCTGCAAGGCAATGAAGTCTCTACATCATTTCTGAAAAGTGGAAGTTGGGCTCCCAATGTCTTGGTGACACGATCTCTGAGTCATGGTGGCGCCTTTGAAAAATTTACCCCAATCTAGGTATGAATCTGAGTTTCACTTTGGCACACAGCAATCCCCAGCCACTTCATGTGCCTGTAATTATTACTCTCACACTATTAATCCATCTGGTAGAAGCATTTCCCTTTTAAATATAAAGCATTCTTTTTCATTGACTTTGGTGTGGCTGGCTGAAGGGATAAACAACCATGTTTAGCTGACAGACCTCTATGCCAAAACCAATTATTTGAGATAAAAAACAGTGGTTTAGAAGTCGATATCCGAAATGCATTCACTTACCCCCCTGAAAAAAAATGATATTAAGGGCAGCTTCTTGATTACTGGTTCTGAGTAAGTAAAGATATTTTTTTACTGAAAATCTACCTGCCTAATATAAAGCAAAATCAATGCCAAGTTATCATAAATTAGATTTTCGTACCTAGTTTTGTTTTTCTTTTGTTTTGTTGTTTGGTTTTTTTTAACTTTATTTTCCCTATATAATTTCTTACCCCATCTAGAGGAAGCCTTTGAAAGGTTAGTTTTGGTTTGAAATACACACCACAGACAGTCAATCCCAAAGCAAAACTGGATAAAACCACAGAAAAACCTTACAGCGAATCTTTGACAGCAGCAAACATTTCCTTAAATACATATTGTCAATATTTCTATGTCCAAACTTTCCCCACTGGAAAGACCAGAGGTGAGATCCTCTGTACCTATCACTCTCACTTGAGAGATGTTGAAAAATAATTGACTAGCAAAACGTGCTCACATCTACCCACACTGGGTTACTCCTCTCACCAGGGAAGCAGAACTATGACCTTTCACATCACTTCCCCTATTAAAGCCCTGGATTTTTGGAAGTTCTACCAAGATGACTTTGCTAGAAAATGAATGACTGGCCTTGCAGTCTGGAGTGAGAGGAAAACTGACTGTGACTACCAGAAAGGGTCAGCTCATCCCCAGGAAAAGTCACCTCACTATTTAGAAGGCTTAGGAGACAAGAAAACCTTCTAATCCAAAATGCGTGCAAGATTTTCCAGTTTGTAAGTTGAGGTATACTATGTAAAATTAAGGTATTAAATGGGTGATATGTGGGAGAAATTTCCACTCAAGTACAAAATCATTTACAGTTGAAAGTCAACCTAGGATTGAAAGTCTCCCTCTAACTCCCAGGTTATCCAGGGTAACTGTATCTCTACAGATAAGAGAGCTTTACCTTTGGGAGCAAGGTGCTCAAAGCACAAGCTTTTGTGTAAGCCACAGGCTCCCTGGTGGGGTCAGGCACTAAGTGATACCTGTGGCTCTTTCATTGCCATCTCCCTTGTTATCTGCTGAGCTTGGGGAAATGGAACAATCACACTGTATCTGCTCTTGCTGACACGGAAGAAGGGGATGCCTTCTGTCAGATCCTTTGTTTTGCCTTTTGCCTTGCTGGTCAGGTTGTTTCCCTGTCTCCTTACTTGTGACATACAAGCAAACACAAGCCAGATGGCTAAAATCATCAATCTGTGTTAAGATTTATGTTAGGAACAGAGTAGTGAAAGGTTCTAAATACTGCCACTAACCCCCAAAGCCATTTAACCACCTCCTCCTTGTTGCTCAGGCTTCCATTTGCATTCTCCTTCATGTCAGCATGCAGAAAGCCAGCACTGTACAAACACTGTGCATTGAGAAGCCCTTACATCAGAGCCAGCCCTGTGCTGCAGGAGGCTGCTGCTTTATCTGTGTTCAGGTCCTGCATCCTGGGCTGCTGGCACTCCCCAACAGCACTGCACGCTGCTGCCTCCCCCCTGCCTCGCTCCAATCTTTCCTCAGCTGCCTAATTGCATCCTTCAGGATTTTTATTTTTACCCCAGCATTTTCTGCAGTTTCCTGATTTCCAGATGTTTCCCTATTTCTAGTCAACCTACATGCCTCAGTCTGCTCCTCCCTGCAGGCGTGGCTCCATGTCTGGAGCACAACCAGGGGAGAACTGGGAGGGCACTGTGGGAATGGATAAAAATCCCCTCTGCAGCTTGTGTGAACATTCCCCTCTGCCAAACAGAGCAATGAGATGGGCAGAGCTGCACAGTAGGCTGAAATGACAAGTTGGTGATCATAGTGTTGATGTCTTAAAATAAAAGCTCAAACCTACAGATACCCACCAAAATTTCAGCACTGAAAGCTTCAGCTATCCTCCTGAGCTTATCTGCAGTGCAAAAATAGGGGCCTGGCTCGAAAAGTTTCTGCTGTCAAGCATTTCCCTAGCATGCATTCCACAATCTGCCTGTACTGTTTCCACTGGGATTACAGAGGAGGAGCATCACAGCAGTCTCACACCTTTGAGCAAAATGGATCTTAGGTCAGTCTTGAAAAACTTTTTGTGCCCCGTCTCAGGGCAGCCAGCAGTGTGGGCAAGGGTACCCACCTGAGGCAAACCATCTAAATCATGATAATATCAGGTTTCCAGCAGCTGAAAAGACCAAGCAGGTTCTCACTGTCCATATTTCTCTCTCCCACACCTTTCTTTCCAAAATTTTATCCCAAAGCTTCAACCACCCGACTGCATGATCACCTTCACAGCCTTAGGGAGATTTATAATCGTGTCTCATATCTATTTACAATACTTAGTAACTGAAAAATCACTTCTTTTGGTGGCTTACAACCACTGCTGATACCCAAAAGGAGCTTCACAACAGTGTACAGGTTTTATGTCCACCTCAGCATGAGAGTCAAAGTTGTTGGAGCACAGTGAGCCACCCAGAAAGGTTTCTTGAAGCCCAAAAATACATATGAGGCTTGCAGTAACCCAGGATCTCCCAAACTCTTTTGGTTGTTTCAATTCCTCCAACTCAGTCCTCCACTGGGGAAATGTGACAGAAGATAGCACAAAAAAGGGCAATATATTCTTTGAGGAAAAGCAGGTTTGGAAATCTCTGGCAGATGAGATCAACTAAAATGGGCCTGACCCTTTTTTCCTCTCCTAGTAAAAAGTTATATTTTCTATAAAACTTTTTCTTGTCCTTAGTGTTCCTAAGAGGAAGGAAAAAAAATCCATAAAACAAAAAGATCTTTAACAAAAAAGTACATCCTTCTGCTTTGGAAGTAAAAATAGGACTTCTTTTGCTTCTGTTTCTAGCCTTTCATCATGCAGTCCTGCATACAGAGCGTACTACATAAACCTCCACCTGACACTGAGCAAGTTTCATTAATTTTTTTTTGTCTAATTATAAAGAAACTTCCACTGATACATGGTACATCCTGGCCATACTGCAGCAGTAGTGCCAGTTTCCTTCCTGTGTTGCTTAGTTACAACCAGTCTCACAACCCTGCAGCCTCACAGAATGTAGAATCTGTCTGTAGCTTTTGAAGCCATATCAAATAGAAATCCTTACTACCAGTCTCTTAAGAAGTTAGGCACTTCTTTTTTTTTTTGTCATTACATCCATGACCTCTTTTATGAACCATATCACCTGATCTGCTGTAAAATACAAACTGTGCAAACCACATGAACCTCAGCTGCACACAAAGACTGCAGTAACTGCTGCTCCCACAGTGAGGAGAGTGGACAGCCTTAGTCCAGTGAAGGAAATGGTACTCACACCAGGATCAGATTTGGACTTCTATTTTCCAGATGCTTCTACCTTTAAAAGGAACAAGGCACTCCCTGGGGAAACAGGTTTTTAAAAATGACCTATTCTGTATTTCCTCTCTGCTCTAAAATACTGAAAATTACGAAGTTTTGTTCACACAAGTGCTAAATTGGATGTTAATCGAGTAGTCACACACAAAATGACATGTTCTGCATGTGGTCATACATTTGCAAATACAAGCTTCTAACAACATCTCATCAGTAACCTATGGCAGAGGCAACCAAATGAGACAAATCCAAATTTAACAGCATCCTTGGAAATAAGAAGCAGTTGAGCACACAAAGTAATTTGGAGTCTGTGGCCAGAGAAGACAAGATATCTTTGATGATGACATAAAATGCATTTTGAATGCTTTAATGAGATGCCACAATACCCAACAGAGTAGGAAGAAAAGATGCCTGATCAGAGATGTATTCACACAATGTATTAAACAGAAAAAGCTGCTTGTTCATTTTCTGGTGCCAGGCATCCATGTGTGAAGGGCTGAGTGCAGAGGAGAACAGCAACACACTTCTCTATCTCAGTCACTCCCTGAGCCTAAGGTTACACACAGGCCATGAAAATTAATAGCTGTTCCTGCACCAGTCTTCTGTTAGTTGAGTTAATCCTTTTTTAAACTGTATTTAAGACCTACAGGCTCTGCAGCACCCTGTATCAAGTACCCTGAGATCCTAACTATATGATGAGTGAAAAACTACTTCCTTTTGCTTGTCTTCATCCAGATTAATCATTTCCTGGAACATCTTGCACTCCTTGTGTTACAAGAGATGGTAAATATCTGCTCCATCTTCACCTTTCTAATTACCAGGCTCATCATCTTCCTGTGCTCCCCCATGCTGTTACCATGAACAGCAACCTGATCCTTGCATCTAAATGATCCCTGTGCCTTCAAGGGCATCCTCATCCACCTCATCCACCAGCCACTTTGCTGTTTCAGAGCAGCTCCTAGCCAGGTGTCTCCCAGGAACTTGAAAGCTCATGGATTTGGAGTGAGTGGACAAATACATAGAAACAGCCATTTTCCCAGACCTCTGGATTGATTGCAGGCTCTGTTGTCAGTCTCACAAAAGGAGACAAGAAAAATCCCTACAAGAAGCAAAGAAGATGAGGCTCCATTTAGCAAAGCAAAAGCTCCTGACAACAGCACTTTTACAGGTTATGGTCCCATTGCTGATCTGTGCCCTGCTCCAAGCTGTGACACTGCTGCCATCAGGAATGAGGAGGTAAACAGTTTTCCAGACCATAGTGCAGACAGCAGCACAAGCCTCTCTCAAACCATGTTTTTAGGTGGCTAATACTTGCAACACACAAAGTCTAGAGCAATTCTCTGTCAGCAGTTGGCCAGAAAATAATTCCAATGAGGTCATACCAGGAAGTTATATTAGGATTCCAAAGGAAGTGGAAAACGACCCATAAACTTTTTATAGGTACTAGAAACCCACTGCCATGTTGGAAGGTACTGGGAATCTTTCTTGAGCTGCTTATCTTCTGAGATGCTGAAAAGAGTCTCTGAACCATCAGCTATATAGTCTGTCCCCCAAACACCACTCCTGAGCTGCTGCTGGATCCCTCTCCTGCACTGAGATGCTGGAAAAACAGGCAAAACAGACAACCCCAGTGAGTGGCAGGACTGGCACAGTTTTTACTGTGGCAAATAAAGACAGAAAGTCACAGAAAAATTTTGGTTTGCAGTTTTATGAACACATTTAGCTTTAAGTGACCTTGAGATTTTCTGAGACAAGCTGTTTTCAGACACAAAACAATATGTTCTTTGTTTTTGTCTCAAAATGGACAGGTATTTTAAACATTGTGGCTATTTTAAACTTTTGGATTGAGAACAATTTTTACAGCAACCTATTTACACTGGAGGGTACTTTATCAGGGTCTGAAGGTGCTGTGGGAGAGAACTAGAGCAAAGCCAGCATCCTCTTTGAGTGCACAGGCTCCTCCAGCTCCCCCAGATGCTTCCTTGGAACACTGCTGAGGGCCAAGGAACCATCAGGGGAAACAGTGGGGCTGTGCTTCTCCCCCAGCTCTTCTGAATTAAGTCCTTCCACAAGGGACCTTGCAGGAGCCATCTGAGTATGACATCCTCCAATATAAAGACAGCTCAAAGGGATGCAGAGAGCATTTTGCACCCTCATGAAAACATCAGCGTGCCACAACTTCTCCAAACCAACTGCTGCCTTCTGCCTTCCACCCACCAAAAAATCCTCCCTCATCCCTGCCTCAACACAAGACTGGGAATCTGAGGGGAATGTTAAATGCTTGCATGGAATTCAGAACAGGCTGGATGGCTGTGACTGCATAAATACTGAGGGATACCCTGGTACGTTCTCAATGGCTTGATACACAGCTCTGGAAAGGAAAGGGATGCATGGTCATGGCACAGTCACCATCTGGAAAGCCAAGCAGGATCTCTAAGGGACAATACAAAAGTTTCATGAGGCAGAGAAATCAGAGCTTCCCCCAAGCAACCCCAAACAACAGCTCCATTGGAACTGTGGGGTTGGGGAAGCAGGACAGCAAGCAGCACCTTGCAAACTTCGTGAGGGAAAGCAGTGAAGAGAGCAATAGGATGGTCTCTGACTGCTTCCAGTTCTACCTTGTGAGATCAGAGGCATTCATCAGCCTGTGGAAAAGGAAAAGCAGCTGCAACCAAAACCTTATTGATAGGAGAAGAAAGCTAAAGATATCAAACTCTCTCCCAAATCTTACTCCCTAAGGGACATTTCTGTGGGGCCCCAAGCCCTGGTGGCCTTTGTACTCCAGCCTGAACCAGTCAGAAAACCAGAGCCTTGTGACTTATGAGGCAAATCACTGCCCAGGTGAAACCTCCCATAAAGGATATTAGGCACTTCCAGTAAACTGCTTGGCACCTCTCCACAGAGTAAAATAAAGCCCATGAAAAATATTTTGTGGAATACATTCAGGTGATGAATTATGGAAACGAACTGGCTCA
>VZUA01098232.1:24721-36954 GCA_013401035.1 Horornis vulcanius | reverse complement strand
GTTTTACACTGTGGGCTCCTGGAATGAGACCAGAGCCCACGCTGTTCTCTCCTGCCTCTTCAGCACCCCGTTTGTCCCTGGAAGGGAAAGGCAGGCACAGCAGTATAAAGTCAGGGGATTCAACTTCACAGCCATGACAGGGCCAATATAAACACAGAAAAAACTCTGCCCTGTAGCCTGGCTGTCACCATCTGGGCACAGGTCTCTGGTGCTGGATGACTGAAGGGCTAAGGGCATGACCACCTGGATAAGGCCTAAATCAGGTACCATTTGGCTATCACAGCTTGGCACACCTGACCAGCAAGAAAGCTGGCAAACTCTTGGGGTAAATATTCAGAGCACTGTAGTATCACAACACACCAAGGTCCATGGACTCAGAAATCTCTATGCCCTTATGTTCCCATATCATGCCAGGAACAGGAGAGGCAGGCCACAGAATAACAGCTATCATCATTTTTTTATCCAAATACAGGCTGTAGAAGCAACCAGGACTAGTCTGACCTCCTGCAGAGCACAGGTCATGATCTCCATCTACAGTTCCTCCATCAGACTCACAACTTCTCTTCACACCATGCAGCCCATGTAGAAGGCTGACAGGATTGGACTGAAGATGAGTGCCAGTGAAATTCCCTGCTCCTGACGGATCTCTTCCAAACAGCTCATTACTCTGCTGTGCTTTATTTCCGTTCCCAGTTTGTCTAGCTTCCATCTCCTGTTCTCAGTTCCCTTCACATGTTTGAGCACTAAAGGGCTGTCTTAGATCAGACAAATTCTTTCCCTGTTGGCTTTGTTCCACAATCAAGATCCTTCACTTTGATAAGCTAGATAGATAAAAATGTCAATGCCTTTTCTACAGATGAGAGTATTCCCAGCCCCAAATCTTTCTTGTAGCTGACCCTACCACTTTTAGCTTTTGATCTGTGGACCCCAAAACTGAAAAGAGACCTGGAATAACTACACCAGTATCCCTCTCCTTAGTCCATTTTGCTGAGGGCTCTGCATGAAGGCACAATATACCATGTTCGGCTCTGCCAAGCCAGCCAGGAAACATATGCAGGCATCACACCTTGAAACAGAGTGAGAGACTGAAAACCAGATAAGAAATACATTTATCCAAAGAATGTCGGAAATATATCTGGGATCTTGGAGAGGACTACACGATTGGCTTATAGTCATGGTCCAGGCAGGATTTTTCATTTGAAGGGTTCTACAAGAGTTCTCCTAATGTGACCCAGGTGCCTACAATCATTAGCATCACTTTACAAAGGGACCACTGTACTGAGAGTACCAAAGCCAACTTTTGAAAACATGGCTATCCATCCATGGAGATGAAACACCTCTCAAAACAAAAGACACTGAGCAGATCTTCTACCTGATTCCTACTCTGAAGTCCCTCAACAATATCCCAAATTCTCATGTTCAGCCCATTAACACCAGACCCCGAAGTCATTTACCAAATCCGTCTGGCACAAGAGACAGCTCTCCCAGCCAATGCCTGTCTCACAGTCTCTATTTTGTGTATTAACCCCGTGAAGTCAGGGAGCACATCTTGCAAACACACTGCTCCTCAGCACCAGCCTCATCCCACCCTTAGTTACCAGGCAACATCTGTTACGTGTAAGCTTTACANTCTTGCAAACACACTGCTCCACAGCACCAGCCTCATCCCACCCTTAGTTACCAGGCAACATCTGTTACGTGTAAGATTTACAAGTAGTGATTTTATCATCTCTTCCCCAGACACATGTTTTGTTATTGTAGAAAGTAAACTTTTGTATTTCTTTTTGGAGGATGGGGAGAAGGTCTGCTACTTTTAGAATAAACGAGCAGCTTGATGAACAGACCTTTTAGCAAGGTATTGAAAGCACATGAGGGTGACAGGAAACAAGACAAACCTGTCAGTGAAGGAAGAAGTTGACAGAAGTGATCACTGAGGACAGATCAAGGGGAAAAAATGTAAAAGCCACCCAAACTGGAAACGTAAGCAGGAGCCATGAGATGTAGGGCCCTGAGAACGGAAGCTGATTTTGACGCACAGCACAATGAAGAGGCCCTGAAATGTCTTAAGGAGGCAGCTGTACTGTTAGGGGATCTCCAGGTCTCAAAGATGTCATGACTTGTATGCAGGGTGAGGTAGCAGAATAGCAAAGCAATGCTGCAGGGGTTACCAGCTTGCTGGTTCTCCCCCACACTAGTATCCAGAGCTTCTATGCTATGCTGGAAAACTTCAAAAGCAAGAAAACTTGGGCAGATATGTCATTTTTTTTCTCCTATCCTTTTAAAGTTATTCTGCTGTTACATCCTGGTGAAAAGTTCTGTGGGAAGCTAAGCCAGATAATGCAGAAGAAATACATCCATTGGATAGAGGCTATTTAAATATTTGATGGCTAATATATTAAATGTTAATTGAATACTACAATGATTTTCTCCCCTGGACAGCACACAATTAACATTTAATTTGTTATAAAATATTTAAAGTTATGAAATATCCGAGGGCAACTGAAATGTCTTTTCCACCAAATTGTCTTGGGACAATGTGTTGAGGGGCCAAGAGGGCAGGTTAGCATTTCAAATTCTTCCAATGATCTGTACAAGAGATGTGAGAAAAGGTTCCAGAGCTGACACAGTTCAAGGACATAGTCAGAGTATATGAAACACACAGGTATCTGATCCTGTCCTCTGCAGGTTAAGCAAGATCAGGAGTCCTCATGGCTATAAGGAACCAAACTTGCTGTGGTGACTATCCACTCCTCAGAGAAAAAGAAATTCTGGGCAGTTAGACCAAACTTATATTTTCATGTTATTTGTTTCAGAGATGTCAGGGAGGGACTGGACTCTTCTCTGCCCTGCATTCACTCCAGGGCATACTGACAAGAATAGGATTCAGATGATACAGAGCTGCTATTTTGACTGTACTTAATGCTTCAATGAGCATCAAGGATGGCAATCAGCTTGGGGTGTTAAAACTAAGCCTGTTGCTTAGGACCTGAACACAAACATCTCTCATTGGCTGTAGCAGAGTTGAACATCCAAGCATTTCAGAAACTTTCCTCACTCTAATGCCTGGTTTGGCAAGAGGAATAGGAAAGCTTTGCTAAGACTTCAGTGCTGGAAAGGGATCTTTTGATTACTTCAAAAGCAAACCCTTCAGCAAGTTTAGGAAAGCTCAGACTCAATAGTTATGACATTTTTTTGTAGCAGAACTCAAAGAGGAGGCAAAAAACCCATCAAAGTTCTACTCTGTGCCATTCAGGAGACAAAAGAAATCCAAATACAAGCAAACCAAATGTCTTTGGCAGGTACCCTTAATTAAAGAAGCAACTTTAATTGCTAAGAAGTCCTGAATAAGCCCAGTGGTAAAAAAGGCTCACCTACTTAACTCCATGTTGCTTAGCCTTGATTTACCTCAGCTTTAAAGGGAATATATGCTTTGTAAAACTCACTTCTTAATGCAGCTTCTTTTAAATTCCTGAGTTTTCTGGTCTCAGACCTTTCATTGACCATTTTCTAAAGATCTGCTAAAAAATCTCTAAGCCTTAGGCTTGTAATGATGGATTTTTTCTACCTAGAAGACCTTCAGCTTCCAGAAACTCCTCTCATTTGCTACTTAAAGGTTTGACTAATATGGGGAAAAAAAACACATTCAGCTCATGGTTATGTAGAAATGGTACAGGGGAAAAACATCCTGGACTTTATCAGATGGAGGTCTCTGGCCTTCATGCTACACACTGGCTCACTCCCTGCTTTGTGTTCCTTTGATAATATTTTGTCAATCAGCTGCTGTGGTGAATCATCATCACCTCATGCATGGGGATACAGCAGCACAGCAAAACTGCATCTCACAAACTTCAAAACTTGTCTGTGGGAGCTGAGGGACAGCTGGGACCAAGGATTCCTCTGGGCCAAAGATGCTGGCCCCAGGCACTGGCTATAAGACAGAGGGGGAATCTTATGCTTTATGAATTCTTTCTGCCTCTGTGTGGCAGAGAAAAGAGGGGTTTAAGGATACGTAGTGAAGGCAGGGGTGCTTGTACACTCAGAGTAGTAATTCTCACATAGTAACCATGGAGGATATAATACTGCACAAATGAGGTCATGTCGTGATAGACTGCTGCAAGGGACAAGCCTGGCAGCCTGCTTGATGCCACCAACACGGGAGCTGCACACACAAACAACTCCAGGAAGCTGAAGAAATGCCCAAATAAACCGATTTCTTTAAGTCCATGCTGAACCACTGATCCAAAGAGACTCCAGATTTCACACACTTGATGGCTCAGCATGTTGAAACCCAGAATTTTGGTCTGACCTCTTTGATAAAGTAGAACATTTTTCAGTTTGTCGTCCCTACTAGCACCATGGTAGGCCTTGGAGGATTCTTGCCGGGTTTTTCTCCCTCTTAATATTTTAACATGTTGAATTATGTCCAAACAGAAGAGGTCAGTGAGAGACAACAAAGGTTTTGTAAGGAATGTTTCCATAAAATTTAAATTTTGCCTGTGCAGAATGAGTCTGACCCTTTCTGTCACAAAAACTATCAAATAAACTCATAAACATTTTGATCACAGAAAGACAAGAAACAGGACACAATAGAAGTCCTAAAGTACAGAACTTATATGTTTTTTAGAGCTGAGCAGAGCAACCTCAGAACAGTTCTGTGAGGAAGAAACGGCTTTAGTACATAAGTGATGGTCATGAGTAGACACAGGTGTGGAGAATGTAGGACACAAGCCTGTGAGGTTCCTTTGTCCACACTGTTTGCCAACAGATCTTTGGTCACACTTAGGGCTTCTTTCTTCCACCATATCAGACCAACCCTCCTTGTTTCACTCCATTCCCAGCCACTCCAACCAATGGATTTTCCCAGGCAGGAGCTGCTCTCCTGGCGTGGTGGCTGCCACTGAGCTGCCCAGTGGATGCAGCCTTGTGGCAGCTCCCTGTGGCACCACAGTGTATCAGTGTCACACCTAACTACCATTCTCTGAGGAGCGAGCCCACTAATGAGCTGCACTGAAACCACATCTGCATACTAATTAGGGAGCTGCCTTGGAGGATATTAATTAGGGGTGACACTTTCAGGGCAAGTTCTACTATTCTTCTTTGTATCCCATTTCAGACATGGCTGGGAAGTGTGACTACAATACAAATAGAGACAAGATGGGGCATTACGGGGACAGCTTGCTGCTGCAACCAAACAGTAGAAAAGTTACTGTAATATTCCTCCTTAGGACTGGCTACTGTCTTAAGGAAAATTCTGGAAAGTCCCTAACCATATTTTCCTCTACCATTCTTCTAACCTAGAGAGGAAAGATATGTTTCTTTGATAATCCTTCTGCTTCAGAGATAATCCTTCTGCTCTCTTCATTTACACTCCTCTAGCCTCCAGCACAGTCATACAAGTCCAGCAGCCTTGACAAATGGCTGGGGCATGTGTAAGGGGATCAAGAACTCAGTTCTTTGTCCTGGCTCTGACAGTGACTGAACACTGAGTACTTGTTCCTTGAGTTCTCACTTGTGTTTACCATTGTTAGTCTCATCCAGCGCCTTCCCCACACAGCTGTGAGCACTGTTTAGCTTCATGGGCCCCCCATTCCCTTCTCCAGCACCACGCAGCATCCACAGCAACCCTGAGGAGCCAGCAGAAGACCGGGTTTGCAGCTTGCACCAGAACCTGCAGAAAGTTTTCACAGCACTTTGCAGATTGCCAAATTTTATTGTTCAGCCTGGAGGTGGGAAATGAGCAGCAGGAGTGAGAATTCCACAGCAAGGAAGATCCTGTTTAGGAGCACAAGTCACTCGTTTCTTTGCTGCACAACTTCATGTATTGTGTTTGTGTACAATTCACACATCTGTCAACACATCACTGCAGAAATAATTTCACCTCCACTAAACTGCTGCTGACTCCCTACATTCTCAATGCAACCCCACCGTTAGTTTCTGGTGTTTCACAAAACTAGGAAAAAAGGAAAACAAGTGCTAGACTGGATCATGTGTGAAGGTCATGCAGTTCAGGGGCCCCACTCCCTCTGTGATGTGCACAAGAAGCTGCAGAAGAGCATGTGCCATCCTGCCAATTAGCAACCCACCTAAAGGAGAAGTTTCTTCCTTGAAGCAGTCAGTTATCAGGGAGATGACACCCTCAGGAAGGAAGGTTTGCAGCCTTCTGCACTTTTCACCTGTCCAATGTAAATATGTATACTCTCCCTGGCTGTTTTAACACCCCTTCACCTTGTGAATTTTGCTGAGCTTCCAACCCCAAAGCTATCACATGGCAGTGAGTTCCACAGGTATAGTAGCACTACAAAAATGTGCCTGCTTCTCATTCTCAGGAGCAAATGCAGATTAGGCAATGCAGATTTCCCACACATTTTAATGCTCACATATATACTTCATTTCAGCTTCTTTCTTTGAGAGGTCAGATGCCAGCTCCTGATTTGTAAGGCAGACTTGTTCAAGCTATTGGCACTAGAAACATTAGAAACAAGTGAATAAAGAAGAAAGCCTGACATTTCTTTTCCACATGGGAAAAGCTGGAAATCTGTCTGTCATTTCCTTTTAATGATCACTTTCTCTGAATTCCTTCATTTCCATAACAGAAGCAATAATGCATAGATAATTTTTTTTTTTTTTTTTTTTTTTTTTTTTTTTTTTTTTTTTTTTGAGTGGGTTGAGGAGAGATGGTCAGCAGCTGCTGAGGAAGTCAAAACACTCTACTTTTCCCACCCTTTTTCCTTGAGGCTGAGGTCACTCACCTAAAATCAGGAAACAAAAACACAACTACTCCACAAGTGAAGATGAGCCAAAAAGCTGAAGATACCCACAGTGTCTTTTCAAATCAGATGCACGGCCCCAAGCCAGGACTAAGAGCCTAAAAGCCCTGACCAGTGGTGGAGGGTGCCTGAGTGGAGAGTCAAGGTGAGGCTGGTCAGGGTTGTTAAGCCACAGGAGTTACACTCAAGGTCTCGATGCACAACTGCTCAGCACGGAGTCCCATCTGCCTGTAAGCCTCTGTGGCAGAAGGCAAGATTTTCCCTCACTGCACTGAGGCTCTGTAAGATAACTGCAGGCCAAGGAATCTTTTCTGATTTTAAAAATTGTTATAAGGCTCAATGGATCCAAGGAGGGTGGGGTGACTCTTAGACAGTGAGCAAAGTAGTTGCCTTGACTCTTAAAAAGTTTTTTCAGTTGCTCTAATTACCACCAGAGTTGACAGTTCTCCAAAGAATATGTAAAGTATCAGGATTTGCTTCTGGTTTATTCTTTTCTTCTTTTAATCTCCTGTTTCAACAGGGTTTGGGCCTTGTATTCTACTGCACTTCTTTTTTGTGACAAGGAGCTCTCAATCTTTTGGGAGACAGACAAGTGAGATGACAGACAAGTCTTACTTCTGGTAGGAGTTCAGCTCATCTCAGACTAGCTCCTGAAAAGTGTTTGCTTCTTTCTGATAGAACCTTAGGCCTTGGAGTCCTGCTCAGCAGTGTGCATCCTGGCACTGCCTGCACCTTCAGCCTTAGAGGGCAGCCTTAAGGATTGCATTGCCCACTTTGCACGGTGGGAGCTGTGTAGCCTCAGGCACAGTGGAACCATGATTCCCATCCTGTGCAGGACCACCTGTACCCAGCAGGACACCCCTGCTGCCAGGTACAGCCTCTGAAGCAACCCCAAGGGTTAACTGTGAGCGAGTCACAGAGCCCAAAGCCAGAATGCTTTGATTCTGTGCAAAGTGTTTCTGCTTCTTCTTCTGCAACTTGCTCTCTCTGAGGAACAGGCAAATCTTCTGTCAGTCCTTGCTGCTGCCTTCATCCCATGGGAACAGAGCAGTGATGTGTTCAAAGCAACACTGCTGGGCCCTATTCCTGGATTCATCTGTATGCTAGGGATGATTTCCCCAGTGGTTTTCTTATCCCATGCTGGTGAATCATCCCCCCAACAGAGATGACGTATCCCAATAGCTTCTAAACATGTTTTGAAAGAGCGTATTTTCTGTCTTTCGATTTTGCCAGATGGCATCCAGTGATTAGTGGGTTTAATATACAAAGCTTCCCGGAGGAAGAAACTCCTAGATCTCACTAAAGGTTCCTCAACACCCTTCTGGTCTTTCCCCTCCCAACTTCAAATTACAGAAGCTGGACCCCTGCTGCAGAACTGAGTTCTCTTCTGCTCTATCAATATCCTCTGGACATTTTTCAAGAACAAAGTGGAAAGCATTTCCAGCAAATGCTTTTAATGTCACTTTGTTTGCCAAGAGATGCTGACTCCTGCTTTGGTTATCATTACGAGAAAGCATCTTTGTTTAAACAGGAAAACAAGTGATGATTTTCCCCCCAGTCACTCGTCTCTCTTGCTAAGGAGCATCTGCATTCCCTGGTAAAGGGACATGGCCTGTTCTGAACAGAAGAAAATCTTAGGAGCCTTCTTTTTTAGAACCACCCATCACCTCACCACTTCAGATAAAACCTGTCTCCCCTGCCTGTCTCCCTTCTTTCAAATGAGATTGGATAGATTGTGTGACTGGTATTTTTGGGTTGTAATCCTTGCTAACATGCCATACACCTTGCCTCTCTCTTGTGCCTAGGTTCTACCTATAAACATATTATAGCCTCATATTTCAAGTCAGTAATTTTGGATACTGTCCAAAGTTACATATACAGATACATTTCAAGTGAGTGGCGCTGAAGGAAAGCACAGCTCCTTTCATAAGTTTACAGCAGACAGCCAATAAGCTGCATATCTTTCCTAGGAGGGATCCATGGCCCCCTAAGGAACAGTTTGAAGAGGTGGTGCCCTTCAGGTTCCCTGTGGGCCAGTATCCTTGAGGGAACAACATCTCCCATAGCCCAGTGGACTCTGACCTGTGGTACAAGGCACTAGAGAATGTTGGGTTTCGTCAGATTTTCTATTCCTGTCAGTTTTCTGAGCAGCTTTTTGCTTCAGCGTAGCTCCTCTGCTCAAGTAGTACCTGCTCACACCTTTCAGCCTTTGTTGCTCTTGGGGAAACATTTAAGCAAGGGCAAGCAACTTCCTTGTGAAGGAGCAGAGCCAGGACCTCACCCGCATTAGGCAGCACCACCATTGCCACAACAACTGGCAGCTCCCAGGGCGGCCTGGGCAGGATATTTATGTATCATATAATTTTATACTGTTCAGCTGTGGTACTTTTTCCTTAGTGAGGATTGTGACAACTGAAAATTGTGCCTTCTTCTTAAACAGGGTGATAGCACTCTTTCTGCCTTGAGTGGTTGACTGCAAACTGCTGGTGTGGACAGCCCACAGCTCCATTCGGTGCCGAGGAACAAAGATTCTGAACACTGCCGTAACACAGAAGCCAAGCGATCACACATTCATATTTATGGTACATCTGCAGACATTTTCTCTTTCACTGCCACACTGGCAGCTCTTTACTGATTGAGCCAACACAGTTTAAGAAGATGGCAGTTCCTGCTGTTTGTTACAGCCCTTCACAGGACAGGATTGCCCTCACAGTTGAGACCTAAAAACACTCATCTAAGTATACCTAAACAGTTGTAGCATTTTACACTGTACCATCAAGGTCTGCCAGAGACATTTGCCTGTGCTCTCACCACAACCTTTGTCACATGCAACTAGTGCCAGTCAAGGATTTAACCATTCAATACCTCACCTTTGCTTCCCTTCCCAAGTTACAATCACAAATGTTCATGCAAGTGCCTAGATTTGCCCTCTGCAGCTTAAATGGAGAATGTGGCATCTAAAATGGCTTCCAAAATAGCCATCACACTGAGCAGAGAGAAAAAACAAACATTGTATGTAGTAACCTTGAAGGACAGGAGATCATCAGTGAAATGAAACAATCCTGGAGACATAGACCATAATCTAGATATACTAAAAGACTGTATATGCTAAAAGGCACATATGTATCTATAGATAGATAGATAGATACATACATACATACATACATAGATATACTAAAATCACAAGGATATCTGGTGTACAACTTCTCCTTTCACATGTCTCTGTGGCATTTATGCATCTCCACTAGTCTGGATGTACTATGACATCGTACATCCAAACATCAAATCTCCTGCAATGCTACTTAATCACAGTTCCAGCCAAGACCTACATGAAGCTTTGGCCTGGCCCAAGGGATGGTATGTGGCTGGGGCTAAGACTAGATCTTAAGGCCTCTGGTCTTCTTTTTTCTGTTAGACTAAAAGCTGTAGCAGTACATAAATGTTATTGCTGAGGGTCATGGCCAAACTGCTCCTCAGTGACCCTCCTACTCCTCAGTTCTGCTCCAAACTCTCCTACTTCCCTGAATTATTTCTTTGATGTTACCCTTAACTAAGTCTTCTTTCCAACTTGCCTCTTACTCATGCCTTTGTGCTCACCTTCCTGTTCCCCACTGCCTGCATGTCTCATGCATCTGCACTGTGCAGCCACTTCACCTCTCACAACTTGCTCCCAGCCTGCTGTGGAGAGCAGCAGACTTTGGGCATGGGCCACACTCTGTGAGCACCTGCAGAGGGGAAGAGGTAGGGATGCCCCTCCTGCTCATCAGTGTTCAGACAGGTGGTCCTCAGCTTTTTGCCCAAGTCCTCAGGCTGTGGGTTTTTGCCTGCAGCCCGGGGTACTTACAGATATCTGGGTAGCTTCAGAATAAATAAAAATTGAGTAAGGTGTGGGTCTTAGCAGCTGCAAGACCTGGACAGTAGCTGTGAATACATGGGAAAGTGACTTCATCCTAAATGAAAGAATTTCACCATAGTCCCCTTCTGGGCATCAGACAATGTGGACCATAACGTGTCTCTGAACAGTTCACTGAAGAAAACTCCCTCCCCCAACTCTAAAGTAAGCCAAGCTCCTTCCCTATAATTTGTCTCCCCTGACACAAAAAGGTGCTTGTAGGATTCAGCCTGGCACATTTTCCAGCCTCACATCCAATGGCACATATTTGTCCTGTCCCTGACGCTGGCTGATGATGCCTCTCCAGCCAGGCAGACACATATCAGCCTTGATAGGATGCCTGTAGTAAGGAGGCTTGGAGTCAGTTCCTTACAGCTGGGCAGCCAGCAGTGTTTGCTCAACATTTCTGGCAAAGCAGAGTCACCCAGCTCTCAGCTGCTCTGTCTCTTCCTTCATGTCCCATCCAGGAGGGATCCACGCTCTATGCACTGGCACTGGGAAGCTCATTGGCAGGAATCTGCTGCCTTGTGCCCCTGTGGTGTCCCTCTTCAGTCCAAGTAACAGTGCCTGGAGACCACAGCTCTTACCTCAGTGCTTTGCAATTTGATTAAGGTGAAATCTGATCTGCTGTTCTGAGGCCAAGAAATGCCAGGATGGCAGATGGCAGGGAAGAAAGTTGAGCAGAGCTCTTTCCTGGCATCCAAGATCCTGGGAGAAACCAAGCTGCTCCTGTAGGGGTCAAATACCAGGGTGAGTAAGAAGAAAAAGCTGTCAATAAGAGTCTTGGTTCTCTTCGAAAACTCAGCAGTGGAATACTACAGAGATTGAAACACAACATAATTACTTAATTTATTGAGTTAATGTGCTGGTCCCTCACTGACAAGGAAGAATCAGAGGGAGGTGAAGTTGTTAAGCAACATAATTGCCCCCAACCTGAGCTTAAGCAGCCCTCCTTCCTTTGAGACTTTCACAGCTCAGAGAGGCGTGAGCTGCACAGCAGAGAGGGACTCCAGGGAACACAAATGCATCTCTGCTGGTGAGTGGGTGTGTGAGGGAGGCTGGGCAGGGCTCTGCCTGAGAACCCCTCTCCCCATGCCAGCCACTCCTCTAGGCAGCAATGACAGCTGTACAATTTCGTGTTTCTATCATGTTTGCATACGTAGATTTCCAAGAACTTCACAGCAGAGGGGACTGTTGTTGCCTCAGTTCACCCAAGGAGAAAGGCTGCAACAAGCAACTGATCTCTGAGATCAACCAGCAGTTTAAGAAGGCAAGGAATCATAGTCACAAAATGCCATTAGCTCAGTGTCACCTGCTTCACTAGATTGCCTCTCTGTTGGTGGAAAAAAGGGCAAAGATGAAGCCTTACAGCTCATCAAAAGCCCAGAGATGAATGGGAACCAATGCAAAATACCAGCAACTGCACAGATTCAGAGAAGAGCAGTAAACATGATTAAAGGGCTGGGGAAATTGATTCCTGGGGAGGAAAAGAGAGCTAAATATGTATAGCTGCCTAGCTATACCCGGAGGAGCATACTTAACCTGCTGCAAGTATTTGATGGAAGAATAATTGT
>VZUA01098232.1:0-12133 GCA_013401035.1 Horornis vulcanius | reverse complement strand
CCAAAAAAAAAAAAACAAAAAAAAACTCCATCTGGCGACTGAACATCAAACTCTGGTTTTGATACCTTGCAAAAAAGATATGGGTTGATAGCTGAAGCTGCTACCTTGGCAGCCTCGAAGACCAAAGCTCTGTGTCCACCAGGTAACCACATAGCATATAGCCTGTCCATACAGTACCATGGCTAGCTTCTTCCAAACACTGGCTCCTGCCCACTCAGCTCACTCTTTCTCTAGCACAAACACTCTGTACCAGCTCACGAGGCCATCTGGCCTCCCTGCTAAGCCTCAGGGGAGGTCAGGAACAGGGTTGGCTGTTTTTGTTACTCCTTTTTATTTACTGTCCTCGGTGAATTACAGGTGACGTGAAGGCTACTTATAACTCACATACATCCCTCTAGAGGAGGGTGGATTTGGATGTAGATCTCATCATTTGGGACTTCAAGGGCTGTTATCAGCTTTTGGTCCAGGGATGTGATTCTCCCCCTCTGCTCTGCTGTTGCAAGACTCACCTGGTGTACCGTGCCAAACTCTGAGGCCCCCAACATAGGAAGGATGTGGACCTGTTGGAGCAAGTCCAAGGAAAGGTCACAAAAAGGATCAGAGGGCTGAAACACCTCTCTTATGAAGGCAGACTGAAAAAGCGGGGCTGTTCAGCCTGGAGAAGAGAAAGCTCCAGTGAGATTTTGTAGCAGCACTCCCTAAAGGGGGTCTACAAGTAAGATGGAGAGGGTCTTCTTACAACAGCATGATAGGACAAGGAGGAATGGCTTTAAGCAGAAAGAGGGTAGAATTAGATTGCATATTAGGAAGAAATTTGTCACTGTGGGTGGGGTGAGACACTAAAACATGTTGCCCAGAGAAGCTGTGGTTGCCCTTGGAAGTGTTCAAGGCCAGGCTAGATAAGGTTTTGAGCAACCTGGTTTCATGGGAGGTGTCTCTGCCACAGGCAGGGAAGTTGGAACGAGATGATCTTTAAAGTCCCTTTCAACCCAAATGATTCTCTGATGTTGTGATTCACACAGAAGCCGTACACTTTGGAGGCAGGGCGGAGCCCAAGAGATCAGCCTGTTACACAGGCACCACTTTCACTGTGAGGTGTGCTGCCACCACCATTAAATTACAGAGGTGTGGACAAGAATAAGTTGTCCTCTGAAGAGATGGTGGAACAAAGTCATTGGGTGCTGGTGAAATCACCATCTATAGTTTTCCAGCCATCACCTCAGTTCCTACAGAGAATCACACAGGGGCTAACTGGACTTCACCACACAACTGGGAAAACTGGGGGAGATGGAGGTAATTGGTAGGAGACAGAAGATGGATGAACAGAGGAAGGATGGGTGAAGTAAAAACCCACAGATTTGAAAGCCAGAGTGAGGAAAAGGAAACTGAACAAGAGACACATGGACTAGAGAGGACAGGACTAAAGGTGGTAGAGGCTAGGGAAAAGAGAGAAGGAAGAGAAGGAATAGACTCCACAGAGAGGGGGCAGACTTTTCAGCAGTAGGAGAGGCAAAATTCAGGTGGGGGAAAAAAAGTCCTCTCTGAGGCAAACACCAAGAGAGGATAAAGGGATGGAAAAGGGGAAGAGATTGAGAAAACCAGAGAGGCCTAGGTCTGAGAGCAGGAGGCTGAGGGAGGAGAACACTGTGCCTTTGGAAAATAGCTTGAAAAGACAGCTGTCTTGGAAATGCAGCATATGAGGAGGGGCAGCACTGAGAACGATGCAGCTGCCCCTGTCTGTGCTGTGGCCACCACTGTGCTAAAGAACTCTGTTCACTGTGAAGGCTCTCAGCAGCTGTTTTCACCATCTCACCCTGAGCACACTCCATGTCTGCAAGTAACCAACATGCTGGGAAGCTCTTAGTGCTTCAGCCACTGTCAGGAGCAGCCCAGGCAACAGAGCTGATGCTTCTGCCTGGTATCCTGAAAGAAGGTTGAACCACCAGTGCAGCATTGATAAAGTCCTGATACCAGTTTACAAAGAAGACTGGGTTTTCTCCCACTCCAAAGAGCAGCAATGCTCCTTCTGTTAGCAGGGCAAGTCTTAAAACCTACTTGATGCCTCCCAAAACCATTGGATGGTCACTCTTTCAAGGTCATGCAACATGGAGACCAAAGCTTTCTATTTTCTACATGAAGCACCAGAAACACAAAACCTGTAACACCCTCTTTTTCTCCAATTAGCAAAGCATGTTTGTCCTTCCATTCAGGCTTGAGGAGGGCTCTGGGGTTAGCTGGGAGCCCAGAGCTCCCAGCCATATCTGGGAGTGACAAGACTGCTGGCCAGGTGTACCTTAACTCCAGCTCTGCCTGTGGAGATAACACACAGCTCTCCCGTGCTTAGGGAACACCCTTGGGCTGAGTTTGCTTGGTGCTAAATAAAACCAGCCACCCATGGCTTTCCTGTCCACTGGATGAAGACATGCAAGGGTTACTAGAATTGAATTAAATCCTTTCTCACATCCCCTCAGAAGACATTTGAATGTGGCTGGTCACCTGCTTTGAAGACCTGTGATGCCACCAGAAGACGTGAATGAACTAGGCAGTTCCTTGAACACACAGGTTAGGATTAAAGAAAATCCTAGTCTCTGAGTGCAAATCAATGAGAAGTACAGAGTTCTGTGTATTCCTAGCTTATCCTCTCCGTGCATCTGGCAAAGTTAACACTCAGAACTGGCAATGTGCATATGAAGAAATATGGAGATTATCATTCAAATATAAAACTCTTATGTGGCAGTCAGTCAAAACCAACATTGGAAGCATTCTCTTTTATCCTTGTGCCTCATAAGACTGTGGACTCTTTGAGCAGAGATCGTTAAGAAGGAGCTAACCATCTTTCAGCAGGTGATTAAATATAGTTGGACTGCTTAGGTCAGACCCTGGGGGGCTGTGTGTGCGTGTGCACACATGCATGTGTGTGCAAATTATATGGGGTTTTTTTCCTGCTCTTTATGATTATATCCCTTTTCCAGGTGGGGAACAAAAGTCTCAGTGAGACTAGAGCTAATATTTTCGCTCTCAGGCTCCTACATTCAGATTAACCACCAGGTCTGTCTCTGACACGTACTCCAGGCATCCAGCTGTGGCCCCCCTGGACGGGTGCCTGCATTCCTACTTACCTCAGGTAATGCAGCAAGTCAGAGACAAGCTGAGAGTGAAATCCAGACCTCACTAGAACCCCAGCAGCACGTTTGCTGGATCATGAGCACCCGATGTATTTGTCTTCATTTAATGTACTATTTTTTCTATCCTCTTGAGTAATTTCCTTCCCTTAAAGGATATAAATCACATACCTACAAAGTAAAGCATTATTTAAAGAACAGTTATATTTAAGCCTAAAAAAGAAGTTTGAATTTAACTCCCTGGTGGCTGAGATGTGACTGGCTGGTGAATACAACTTGGCTTAAGTAAATGAAGGTGTTTTATGCCTTCAGTACCATCTGGCCTGCAAACCAGTGTTCCATACACTGGGGTGCTACAGTGGGTGAACACCCTTGCTGCAAATTAACTTAATGCTGCCTTCATTCATTTCCCCTAAAGTGACCTACCCTGCTCTCAGCCCCAAATGCACACTCACGCACACATTGGGCTTTGCCCCAAGTTAACTCAATCAGTTTAACAGCTCCAGTTCATTGTGTGCTACTCTCAGGTGGAGACAAGGTAACAGAGGTTTCTCTTTACTTCTCTAAGTCACACCACAATTTAATTTTGTCCCTGATCTTATTGTTGATAAAGACAGGAGGAAATGTAGGAATGGAGCAATTCCCAGTGGAATAGCATTGACTTCAATAGCATTGCCAGTAGTGAGTGCTAAAGGTAATCTGTTACTATGAAAAGGAATACTCTTCCTGCTTATTAGGTACGGTTTAGCAGCAGAAACACCACCAAAAGCTTTAAATGAATTATGAAAAGGACATGAAAGAAATTAATATGTTGTGAAGAATCATAGTGACCATGTTTTAAACAACTTAGCAACTGTTCTCTTCAATAATACCTTGTGCAGCACTCATGATATCTGTTCCCTTTCCTCTGTACTTCACTCTAACAAGCAATGGATTTGCACTGAACAACACAAGTCTAATGTTGAGACTTCAGTTTATGAGAACTGAAATATGATGCAAAGATGCATGGCCATTACATCTACAAGACAGGCAGTCACCTGCAACTTCCAAAAACCTTTGGAAAATAAAAGAAAACACAAATCTACAGTCCAAGGATGCTTTGTGGTCATAAAGAACCGATTTAAAACAGGCAGAGATTGATTTGATCAATTTTAATGCAGACCTTGAACTCCATGCTTAGAAATATGACAGAGCCGTCAGGAGCTGCAGCTCCCTCGCAGCAGTGGACAAGGAACTTCACATCACTTGAAGGAAAGGTTAGACATCCTGTGGGTCTGGAGTGTGCTGGGGACAGATGGGGGCACAATGTTTCTATTAAAACTCAGCTGAAAGGCTACCAGAAAAGCCCCATGGGCTGAATGTTCTTGATTTGACTGACAAGAATAGAAATGAGGGCATGACATGGAAATCCTGATTACGAGCCGTGCTTCTAGGAAAACTGTATTTGTTGAGTAGATGAACTTTCAATTGTGGTTTGGACTATTTCATACACTATCTTTAGTAAACACAGATCTGGAACCAAGTTCTGATTTGTAATATCTTGGGAATCCACTGCTTAGGGCTAAAGGTGGCTCTTTGTGAAGCGAAAAGCTTTGGAGTCTTAGTCACATCCAAAATCTATTAGGGTCATGTTTCCTTCTTTCCATCAAAACGTAGCTGAAAAGAAAATCAAACTTGGGAAGTTTGCATGTAATCACCTTGCCTTCTGAACCAAAGCCTCACCGGACTTGCATGAGCAAGTACTTCGCTCACATATCTGACCCCAAACTCTGTATGTCCTTGCTGTTGCAACTAATCTGGGCCCATTAATGAGCATGGATATGGTTGCTGGTTTCACAAGGTCAGTAAATCCTTGAATAACCAGAGCTGGCTGGCAGGCACATAAAAGTTAGTTTGCAGTGGTTCTTCCACTGGGCGCTCTCCTAAGCTCTGTGTTTCTCCAGCGTGGAGGAGCTGGAAAAGTCAGCCAGGCAGCTCCTCTCAGCCTCAGCAGGGCAGCAGGACAAATATAAGTCAGCTGTGAGCCCATAAGAAGCCAGCTGCATTGGTGTACACAGTTAAATATGGGGGCAGCAGCTCTTTACACCGTGTCCCATCTGTTCCCTGGCACTGCCCCTGTACCAGCCAATTCCCCGTGCCTGTGAGCCACACACCATCACAAAAAGAGCGGGAGCTGAGAAGCTAAAGGCAGGCTGTGGTGAAGACCATTTGCTCCTGGGACACACACAAAGTACTCAAACCTCTTCACCACCACGTAGCAGATACCGCAGTACTGAGAGCGTATCCTGAGCGACAATCGGAGGATAAAGAAAGGAAGAGGTGTTCATACCCAAGGGGCAGAGCACTTTATCCTTTGCAGGATCACAAGGGGGAAAGCCCACCCGGCAGCTCGTAAGGAGGTGCAGCCATGTGCAGCGGCGAACAGGAGTCGCTGAAGTTCTCCATCCCTCCAGAGGATGTCAGCGTAGAGCCACCAAAAAAGGCGATCTTTGTGACCCAAATCGGCGGCGGTGAGGGTACGACAGTGTGCAGCCGCTCTGCGGACAGAGCCCCAAAGCTCCCCGCCTGCTTTCCCAGAAGTAACCAACTTTCCCTGGCCAGTGTGCAACTGGTGGGATGACGGTGAAAGCTATCGCGATTTGGGAGCTACGCAACAGGCTATCCCAGGGGAAAAAAAAAGAAAAATGAAAAAAGAAAAAAAAAAGAAAGAAAAAAAAAAATACAAACCAGGATGTGTGCTCTGGGTGACTGGGCTAAGCAAAAGCACCGGGCGTTCTCACCCTTCACTGTCGTGCTTTCAACCTCCTTCGGTGTCTCCGAGTGTGGGTGAGCAAGTGGTGAATAAACAAAAGATTTGTGTGGAGATTGCGTTCACAGATAGAAGGAACAGACTGCAGTCTGCAGCCATTGAGCAAGTGCCCCCTGGAGAGAGCTGGTGGGAGATCTATGTCCTTGTGCACCTAATGCTGTTGTTGGTCTCACCAAAAGTTAGTCTTTTGATTTTGTACATATTAATCCCAGCGGAAAACCACAGCCAAAAGAAAGAACCACTTTCTGTCCATGGCACATTTCTGTAATAGTTTTTATCCCTAATAATCTTATTTGAGAGTCTGAAGTCACACTGGATTTTCTATGGAGCTAATTCTAGCCCCTGCTGCCTTTTGTCCTTCATGTGGAGCACAGGGGCAAACTTGCCACAAGCCTAAATCTAAGAAGAGGGGAGAGGATCCCAGATAGAAAGGTTGTACCAGTGATGCCAAGCACTAAAACAAGTCTCTAGGCTACTGTGCAGCCTTAGAAACTGTCACAACTTAAAAGAGTGCTGCTGCAACCCAGATCGTACACCTTTTCCCTGTCTGAAATGTCCACATGGACAACAACCTGGTGATTGCTTGCCAAGGGGTCTTGTGATCATTCAAGAAAAATTAGCTACCTGAGAGAAATTCTGCAGGTATTGATAGTATCCAGGAAGGCAGAATCTACCAAACACAGTGGGTTTAAATGCGAGAAAGAAACTAGAGAGCCTCTGGGCTTTACTGTATCTGGTCCCTTAGCCGATGTTTCTCTTTGAGCATGCACCACATCAGTTTTCCCATTAAAGCATATTGACTGGAAGCAAGTCATCATCCCTCCCCAAGTATGATTTAATAGGTCCAAATCCAGGACCTGACCCAGGCTACATCCACAGCTAAAGAATCACTTGCCAGCCAACCACGCAAGCTGCATCTTAATCTCTCTTCTTTACTGCTATTTGTTTTGTGGGGTTGGGGTTTTTTTGCTTGTTTTATGCGGATAGATTAAATTTCCTGCCAACCCACTTTCTCATTCAAACATGTTACAGAGGAAGTGGGAGGAAGGAGGAAATCAGGAACAAACAACAAGCAGAAAATGGCATTAGAAGGCTTAGAGAGGAGTCTGATCCTTAGCCATGTGCCCGGCCCCATTCCTGCACATCAGCAGTGCTCTCTACTACAGGGAAAGGAAAAGTGCTTTTTTAGCTGTCGTTGTCCATGGAAACACATCAAAGAAAATATGCCAGAGCTCTAGAGTCGGGAAGTCCCAAGACTACCAAGTTTCTCCTCCCTAAAAAACTGCATTCACATGTCCAAAGCTCTTTCCACATATTATCTCCCACTCCCCCTCCATGGCTGTGTATGTGACCTAAGAAAACCCTTCTCTGTACTGTCCACCAGTCAACAAGAGCTCTGAGCTTGTGCCAAGCTCAGGAAATGCCTTGCACGTGCCCTCCCTTGCTTAGGAGGTCACAGGCCTGGTGATTCTCAGTAACATCCTTCAGGCACAAGCAGTGCACAGAGGCAGACATGGAAGAAGGCGATGTGAAGAAAAAGAGCCACAGCCTTCCTCCCTGCTTTCAAGGCTTGCTCTGTCCTCTTTGTCCCTTGCTTTGTCCATCTACTCCCCAGCCAAAAAGAGGCATGGCTTAGTGAGGTCAGGGACACTACATTCCCTCTCTCAATACCCATATTCCTGAAACTCACCAGCACTTCTTGCCTTTCTCTTGCCAAGAGCAGACCTGTAACAAGGGCACGGGGGTAAACACTGGCATCAGGATAACAAGATGCAGGCAGGATAGCCAGCACCACTTGAAAAAAGCACAGAAAGAAAGGTAACTCAGTCATGGAGAAACCTGACAACAGCTCTGCTCCAGGCCTCTGTTAAACAGAGGCCATGAGTTAATGTGAGCACTTGGGTTTGCTCAGAAGTGAACTTGTGAAAGGCATGTACTTCCTCAGCTCTCCATGTGCTAGAGATGTTCAAGGCCATCATAAGAGAATCTGCTGAACCATTTTGGGTTTATCTGGTGCTTGCAGACACATGCACAGACTCACCCACCTGCTCACAAACCAGTGGTGCCACAGCTGGGAAGATCCGGGTTAGAGTGCAGGCACAGAGAGACACTTGCATGCCTGAGGTGAATGAGGCTGAGATGCCAAATGTTGATTTCAGGAAAAATACAGTAACCTGCAAAAGCTTACCAATTTACTTGATGAAACCATGATTATCAGGAACATTCCTCCAATAAAAAAAAAAAAAATGTATCCTTTCCTCTGCCCAGTACCATTGATCATCCAGGTACCTCCTGGGTGTCACCTGAGGCTACCCTGATTTGATGTCCTCTTAATGAGGGACTAAACCATGATGTAAGGAAGACTGATGCCCTGAGCACCCCCCATCCTCATGGGGAAACCAGGCAGTTTTGGACAGGATACCATCTGTTAGACTGGTTTCTGCTGGAAACTCATCTGTGTTCCGGCAAGAGAGTGTTGAAGTGCATGCATCTGAGTAATTTTAATTTTTTTTTAGTTCAGATGAATCAGCAGATATGAGTCCAAAAGCTGCGTAAGTTAAATAAAAACTTCTGGCAGTCTGCAGACCAGTTTTCTCAAATATTTTTAACTGAGCTCTCATCTACACCAATCTCTAAAAAGATATCCACTTCTAAAGTGTGAAGCATCCTCTCATGGTTATTTCTGTCTCAGCATTCAAAAGTACAGTTAATCCTTGTTTTAGAACAAGTTCTCCTCTGATATTCTTTGGTAGAAGGTGACATAGCCATATGTACCAACATTTAAAATAACATCCAAGGGGTGTGAGGATAATCCCTATGGCACTTCTGGGGCTGAAGGCTGTCAGCAAACTCGACCATTTTCATGGTGACTTTCACTTACTGCTGCAGTAGCTTGAGTTTTTGTTTGATTTTTAGTGATGAATTAAAACCCTGGAGCACTACCAAGGTATCAACTGGTTTTGGGGTTTTTTTTAGTTATTTGTGTTGCAGCAATGCCTCACTAGGCACAATTTACAGGTTAAAACTCCATCATTCTAGGTGCTGCACAAACCTAGTAAACCATCCTGCATCCTAGGAAATTCTGCTGTGGATCAATGAGAACTGCAGAAGGATGACGTAAGGAGCAAACCAGTGGCAAGGGATGGATAGTATAGCAGAATACTGACAGGGCTATCATGGGAATAAAATGTAAAGATGCTATTAATGTCACATCAAGATTGCACAATCAAAAGGTGATAAATGGAAACATTAAGATTCCTATGACAATTTCCTGAAAATGGCAATGCAGCTGTCTTATTTACAGTAAGGTCTATAGCTGAAAAGATATTTACAAGAGCATTTGGAAGTAGGTTTTGAAAAATACCCAGGAATGAGTGTGAACAGGATGCATGTGCAGCAGGGCTGAATTACCACTGCTATTGGATCTGTAGGTTTCTGGTTTTAATAATCACTCAGAGAATATCTGTGGGATTTTAGAGAAGAAATAGGGAAAATGAAATATGGAGAGAAAAAAAATGCAAAATCCCTGGAAAAACATCAGGTTGCCCTAACTAATAATAACCTTCTGGTAGCAGCTGTTAATACAGACTAAGAAGGGTATGTTTTGCAGTCCCCTTTATGCCCTGAGAGTGTGAATGCTCAGACACTGAAACTTCACATACTCTGTCTATGAGGATAAGCACTTCTGTTAAATTCCTAACAGTTTCCCTCATCAAACTTATCCAAATGCCCAAGAAAGTCAGCGTCTGCCTTAGATTTTGAATCTGGGATTAACATGCCATGTTTTTGATTGGAAAACCAATACATGAGCAAAATCTGGCAATTACAAAAAACATTTCCCCACATCACTCATAGCAACATAGGGTCTCCCCTGCCAAAAGATAGAAAATGCAACTCACCTTTGTCTAGAGAAGTAGCGACCTTGCAAGCCTGGGAAATTGTACATTCAAGGGCAATGTGTCAGACTATTATGAATGAGAAAAACAAGGCTCTAGTACCAGAGCTCACTACCAAATAGGCTGGCCTAATAACATTCAGCTCTCGGTTGCATGGTCACTGCCTACTGCCAGTCACATCAAGGATAAGTATTAATGGCCAAAGTCATTGTAGTTACAGGATTTGGTAGGAGGGAGGAAAAAAAAGCAGCAGGCAGGCAGAAGTCCTTTTTTTATATGAATAAAATTTTATTGAATTTTATACAATTAGAAAGAACAAAGAAAGAGGAGCAAACAGTCTTATGGAGGGTAGGAACCAGAAGAGCTTTCCCAGTAGAGGAGGGCACCTGCTGAGGGCAGTGTTCCTGTAAATGTCACACAGGGGTTATTCAAAAGCAGAGTGAATGTGTCTGGGCTTTTCTTTGATTGTTTTGGGGTTTCTAAAGCTACTCTTCTTCCCCCATCAATCCTACCACCCAGCAGCAAAGCAAGAAGACAGGCAGGGAACAGGAGCGCTCCGGTGAAATGTATGCACACAGAGCAACCACCTGCCTGAACCACCAGGGGGGTTTGCACACACTCTTGATGCAGTGCTGCAGAGGGGGAAAGAAGGGAAGTTGGAATTTTTTTTTTTAATCTCCTTTTCTTTTTCTCTTTTTTTTTTTTTTTTTTTTTTTTTTTTTTTTTTTTTTTTTTTTTTTTTTTTTTTTTTTTTTTTTTTTTTTTTTTTTTTTTTTTTTTTTTTTTTTTTTTTTTTTTTTTTTTTTTTTTTTTTTTTTTTTTTTTTTTTTTTTTTTTTTTTTTTTTTTTTTTTTTTTTTTTTTTTTTTTTTTTTTTTTTTTTTTTTTTTTTTTTTTTTTTTTTTTTTTTTTTTTTTTTTTTTTTTTTTTTTTTTTTTTTTTTTTTTTTTTTTTTTTTTTTTTTTTTTTTTTTTTTTTTTTTTTTTTTTTTTTTTTTTTTTTTTTTTTTTTTTTTTTTTTTTTTTTTTTTTTTTTTTTTTTTTTTTTTTTTTTTTTTTTTTTTTTTTTTTTTTTTTTTTTTTTTTTTTTTTTTTTTTTTTTTTTTTTTTTTTTTTTTTTTTTTTTTTTTTTTTTTTTTTTTTTTTTTTTTTTTTTTTTTTTTTTTTTTTTTTTTTTTTTTTTTTTTTTTTTTTTTTTTTTTTTTTTTTTTTTTTTTTTTTTTTTTTTTTTTTTTTTTTTTTTTTTTTTTTTTTCCTTTTAAGAAAAGAAGGCACAAAATCTCAGCCAAGCTTCAAACCTAGTGCTGCTTGGGAGTTCCCAGTCTCCCAAAAATCCAGTGTGTCCATGTGGGAACCCAGCCCTCACCTCTCCCTCCTCTTCCTCAGAGTCTGTGCTTGCATTTGTACTGCTCAGGTAGAAGGCCCTGCCCAAGGTTTGTGCACTGCTAGGGAAAGTAAAGCCGTGCTGGGACAAGGAAAGTGGAGATGAGGAAGAGTCTGTTGGCTTAAACAGACCCTTTTTCCAATGTGAGAACTATGGAAAGTCACCTGTGACTCCCCACATTGCTCTTCCAAGAGCAGACCTGGGAGGGCTCTGGTGCTTTTTGAGGTGATCACTGCCTTTGCCTGTGCAAGGCTTGGTGTTATGCAGTCGGGCCAAAACCCCTGTCTAGGCATGGCCTCTTTGAACCAGTGCTCTCTAGGAGGGGAAATCCCAGCCCTCAGTCCAGCCCTCCAAATGGCATCAGGTTCCTTCAGAGGTTTCAACTCTTGGCTTTGATTAAGGCTATTTAGTTGCAATAGAAAAAAGTAGAGGTGCCAGCCACAGCCACCTGCCAGGCTGCAAGGAGATGGCAGGGCCACTGGCAGATGCCACCAGTACCCAGTCCCAGGATGTTGAGGGAAATGGGGGAGGCAGAGAGACAGTGTGTGGGCTTCCATTAAGCCTCTGCTTTCTGAAGCAGGAAACAAATCCTGCCAACATATCTGTGCACGTGGGAGAGCAGGAATGAAAACTCTGATGCCTCTCTGTGAAGGCTGTGAGCACAATGTGTGCCCTGCCATGCTGCCCAGCCCCGCATAGCCTGACAAATAAAATCCACCATGCAAATATCAAAGTTGTGGGGTTTGAAGTCACTCGCCCTAAACCAGAACAGTCCAGGGGAAACAGATGCCTCGTGAACCTGCCTGGTGCTTCACCACACCACACTGCTCCTCTGTGCCTCCTGAATAACCCCAGCAACACCCCAAGGAAAGGAAAAAAGTGTGATCCAAGCCCTAGAGCAGCAGCAGCAGCAGCAACAGCAGC
>VZUA01098230.1:7876-22420 GCA_013401035.1 Horornis vulcanius | reverse complement strand
TTTTGCTGTTAAATTACTACATAAATATTTAGATTAGGTGTGAATAGGAATGTGGCATTATTTATGGATCCATATTTCTCTGGCATTTCAGATGCATGGTTGTTTTGCTCCTTAATAAATGCAGACATTAAAAGAACAAGCATACACAAAGTGCTAATTTTAAAGCTTTGCAGCTCAGGGGAGAAAAATCTCCCCATGTTTTGTTAGAACTGCTTGTTGTCTCCTTTTGCTCAATAGAGAGAATTTGTATAAAACACTAGAAGTTGCATTAAGCTCCTTTATTTCTGATACTTGTCATGGAGTGACATGTCTCACCTGCTAGTACAGATTGGTAGCAGAGCACCTTGTCACATCTGAAGATGTTTTGGTGCTGTCTTTTCCTTCTTGCTTCAGAGGCAGTTGTGTTATGGTACAGTTACTGCTTTAATTTCTGTCCCTATTTTGCTTCAGTTCTTTCTTACCTTAATCCTTGGAAGGGGAAGGCAAGAATATATGGAATGTCTTACTCATGAAGATTTGAAAAAAAAGAGAAAAGTGCACATCCCTTTTTTCCTGGTTTAACTAGGAATTGGACTGTTAGGGAGGCTGCCCAGAAAGCCACATCAGCAGCATGGAGTGCAACAGTTCAGAGAATGGTGCTAAAAGAATGGCACTGCAGGCTCCTGTGGAAGCCCTCTCAGGTCTGATACATGAGGGTTTTCTTACTTCCTACTTCTTTGAAGTCCTGTAAAACATATACCTTGTCTGTATCTCAGCTTTCCCCATATCAAATGTTGCCTTCCCTTCAGAGTGAACATACAAGGATAATGAAAATGTCTGTTGATACCCATAAGCTGTTGAGATACTGCAATGATGAAGGTTTCTGGCTGTTAGTACAGCAATAAGTTTCCATTTGAGATGGAAAAGGTATGGGTATTTCCTTGATCTGTTGAAATTAAGGACAGGTACTGATCACCTCTGCTGCAGTTTTGGCTTGTAAATTATTGCTGCACTAAAGAAGTTAAATCTTTGGGGACTCCAAGTCTCTTCCACAGTCTACATGATGTCTCAATGAGAAAATCTGACTAAATGTTCAATGCTTTTGTGCCCTTTATTTGTCTTCTGTTTCGAACTTCTGGGAGGAAGATAGCAGCCTATATTTATTTATTTGTTTTTTTTAATTTTATGGTGGTCCTTTTCCTGAAAGTCAGTCACTTCTAGTCCAGGGTCCTTGTAAGGTATTAACATACAGTAATTTTCCTTTCCTTTTTGTTGGCAGGAAACAGGCATTCCCATATAGCATGGTGTGCAGGTTACCTTCATTACCTCTTGGTCAGGAAAATATCCCTAATTTTTGTGGTTTTTCTAGGCCACTGTTATATAAAACATTTTAGCGTTTGATATTTTTTTTCCCATTTCCTTTTGTTGTATTTGGTTTGATGGATCAGAAATTTATTATAACCACATGAATGTGTTTGACAAGAAGGCCTATTCTGTTCCTGAGTTGACTAAGCTCTTCTAAGCATCCATGGTGATCCCTGCATTATCAGCAGTTGCTGTATGCATGGAGTCATCTCACTGTGATTCTGACTCCATTGCATAAGTAAAGAATTTGCCAAAGAACTATTTGCTTACTCAAATATTAATCCTGTGAGAGAAGTATATCTGAAAGTATCATTTTCTTGCTGCCAGTAACTGTCTTTATGCAAACTCTTTTCAGGTATTTTTTCTTCTGATGAGCACTTTTGAGTTTAGATTCAGGAATTCCTGTCTTCAGGAGCAATAGCCCTCCAGCACTGATACCCTCAAGGCTAACACATAGCAATTTTTCTCTAAGATGAATGGAGAACTGTAGTGGGAGGGAAAAAAGTCATAGCTATGGGGAAGAGGTTTTCGCTCTTCCCCACCAGTACCTTGGACTTCGGTGGTCCATACACATCAGCTGTGTAACTTGGTGTGCTCTTTTTAAGAAGCCGAGGATACCTCCAGGATGTCAGCTATTCTTTAGTGGTAATAAATGTTAGGATTTAGGGATGAGTGTTTTTTCTTGCAGGAGGTAGCAGCTTCCAAAACCTCACGATTGGTTTTACCTGAAAGCATGGACAATTCCAAAAAAGCCTGAAGTTCAGTGTGAATGGGTCGCTGTGGCCTGTCCTGCAAGTTGCATTTTCTGATACAGAATTAATCAGCCAGAGTAAACATGGATGTCTCCAAGAACAGTAGAAAAAATCCTAGGAGCTGTACATCTGGCCTATGGAAGTTAAGTCTTTGCTATCAGTACTTCCCAGGGGAATCATTCCAGGTCATTAATTTTCTTCTCTAGTTAATGAGTATTAACTATTTGATTTGAAAACCTTGTTATCATAAGAGTGGCTTCAGAAATAAGGTGTGAGGGAAAGGGAATTTTGTAAACAGGCTTTCTAATAATGTACAAGGGGTAGCAGTTTTCCTCAGATGGTTGGAGAAGAGGAATCTTCACTATTCTTAGAATGTTTTAATATGATTAACATACTAATTGTAATATGATGAAAACATAAAACATCTCTATGGTATTAAAGTCCAGTATTAGAATATTGTCAGTGGCCGCAAGCATGTAGCAAAGTATAAGGGCAGGATAATACTTGCCCCCTGAATTCTCACAATGTCCAGAAACCTGTAAATAAATACTGCAGTCAGAATATTTCTCTATGTTTGATAACATTGGATGGTGGTGGTGGTGGTGTTGTTGTTTTGTTTAGGTGAGTCCCTATAAACATTTGCAGCCTCCTGTGGAGAGCAGTTCCACAGCTTAGGGGAACTCAGGAGGGCTTGTAGACACCTGGATATGCTCAGTTGCTGCAGAGGTGAATTTTCTGTCTTGAGATGCTTGCCAGTTCATAACAGTTGGTTCAAGAATAGGGGCCAACCTGCAGCCTTTGGTCTCCTGAGAACATAAAAGTGGATATTTTTCCCTCCCCTTCATATGATTTTAAGGTTCATTGTTCTGGCCTGCCCTGGTACATCTGTGGACACAAAGGAATGTAATGTGGGGAAGTGTTACACTGTTCCTACCTTACAGCTTCCTTTTCTTCTTTGATCATCCAGATCTGAAAACTTAAAATGCCTTTTAATTTGAGGAGCTGTGGGTCACTTCACCTACTTCTACGTCTCAAATTGCACCATTATTCATTAGGCTGGGAAAGCAGAAGATTCCTGTCTTACAATATTTGAATGGCCTGGGTGTGAGGGAACCGAAATCAAGAGTGTTGGCAAAACAAACGATTTTTAATTTAAATTTCTCCCAGTTTCAGACAGCCTTATTTACCTACCCATGTCCCTAATTTTGAGGCTTATTTTTGAGTACTGTTATTGCAAAAAGAGCCTATCACCAGGAAGACCAGCAGAACACACCCTGTTTCAGGCAATAATATTTGATTCCTGAGTGCTGTAAATGATGTAGAAATGTGCATGTATTAATGAAGGGTATAATAGGTTTGAGTGAAAGTGGGAGATAAGATGTGTTAATCTTGTATATTAAATAGTCCTCCAACAATGAACCTTACAATGAGGCTGTTACTAAATCTCTCCTTCACTGGCCTCATTTCAGTGAAACCAATGCTTCTGAGTTTGGCATGTTTAAAGCCAGATTTCACAAGAAAGGACGAACTTTCTGAGATCTCTATAATTTTGAAGTCCTTATCAGTACATCAGCTTACAGTACATGGTGGGAAGGATCTTTCCAGCACTCGATCATGTAATATTTTCCCTTTTTTCGGTTTGAAGACACCTCCCTTAATGCTAGTGTGCTGATATGGAGTCAGTTCTGACCTCAGCTGTATCTTAGGAAAGGGAGCACTGCGTTTCTCTCATCTACATCATGCAAACAGATTGTGTTCTAACAAGGTTAGAAAGACTGTCAAAATAGCAATAGTTTTAAAGGAAAAAATTAAATTATCTAGAATGATCTGTGATTTTTACATTTGGTGCTCTTCTAGCTATAGTGCTGGAGACAATTCCATAAGAAGGGCAGATTCCTTGGTTAACTGGTATTTATTTTTTTTCTATATTTGTCCAGCAGCATTTACAGATTTTCATCTTGCCTCTTGCACCATTTGCAAATAGTCAGATTAAATACTGAATGCTGCTGTCTGATTACATTCTAGTTTAAAAATGAGGAAATAAGGAAGTTTAAATACCCAAGCTGGATGCCCACTCTGGAGGATACGGAGTGGCAACCATATTAGGAAGCAGCAAACATAAACTTACCCTAGCATCCCAGTTTCCTTTCCAGTAAGGACCCAAATGAGGACTTTTCTCATTCTGAAGGTGGTGGCAGCTGGGCTAGAGGAGAGACTGCTTTTCTCCATTATCATTATTCTTGTTTGAGGGTAAGTAAAAGGTTCAGTGAGAGACATTGAATATATAAAATTAAGAGTGATGATTGATTGTTTTCTGCAAGGAAGCAGCTAGAAACACTATTGCATAGTGGCAGGTGATCCCATTCTGATAGTAACCACAACTAAACCTGATTAGCTTAGTTATAAAGTGAGTTGATGTTTTCTGATCTTACATTCTCATTCCCTGCAAAGCAGACCCCTTTTTGATTTACTATGCATGTTCTTTAATTGAGATGGAGGTGCTGTAGCTCTGCTCTCAGTAAGTTCAGCTTTTACATTCCATTTCTCTTTTGCCTCTTCATCCCCTTTCCTCCATTCTTGTGACTCTGAGCTCACATTTATCCTGTTAAATAACTCTTCTTACTGTGTCTAAACACAGGCTGAGCATCCTTTCTCAGATACCTTAATTCTGACCTTATCTCTCCTCAGGCTTCTGCCAGGAGCTCCATTGTCAAATTAGAGTAAGGAAGACGTCTGTTTAATATCGAGTGGTACCGAGATGACAAATGGCTTTGTGTAAACGGCGATGGTGGCTACTGTGAAAATTATTTTTAGTTCTCACAAAGGCCTGCAACTAGAACAGCAAACGTTACCATCGATGTATTTCATGTGAAACCGTGTCCGCCTCTGCGGATAGGACAGAATGTAATATGTGGAAGAAGAGTAGCAGGAGGATTGTAAGGCGGATTTTCACATTTCAAAGCAATACTTTTTGAAAATGAACCCCGAGCGTTTGCCCGGGTGCGCCGCGCGGCACGGGCAGCGGCAATTCCCGGAGCGGGCGCACGGTGGCGCCACAGGCCCACTTTTGGCGCGGCCGGGGCCGGTCAGTGCCGCTGTCGGCTCTGCAGATGCACATATGGCACAATATTATCATTTTATGGTTACAATTATGAGCAATTTGATACAAAATGAAAGCTAAATTATGCAGTGTTCCTTTTATTTGTTTAATTTTGCACTTTAAATATGTAGAAGGAAAAATAGCGCCGGTTTTTTGTGGATGGTGATAGGTACAATGCCTCCTTTTGGCTTCGTGTTCTCACACAGCACAGGTTGAGATTATTTTCTCTCGTACATGATGAAATGTGTGGAGTTGTTCTCAGGTGCTGGGACTGTTTTGCACACAAATTGAGTATGTCTGAATCTCCTGGCTCCTTTCTTCTATAAAAAATGCATGTTACATTTACTGGCGGGTAGACAAATACATAAGTAACAAGTTTCTTTGCAGTTTCCAGTGGAGGAGGCTGGGTAGCTGTGCTGTTTAAGCAAATGCCAAAGGAAGTCTTTAAATTCTGAAAGTCACTATAGTCGTTGGCAAAGCTCCCCTGAAAGGAGCAAGTATGTTCTAAACAAATTCCTTCTTGCCAGTGAAAAAAATTTCTTGCCATTGCAGTTCTTAAGCTAAAAGTAGAAATTTTCATGGCCCATGCCAGGATCAGTATCTTGTTACAATGATCTGTGGGGTCTTTATTTTGTGTATTCAGGTTCTTAGTTTTTTTCTTGTCAGACCCCCTATGTTCATTATTATGAAAATGCATATTTTTGCCAGTATGTGTAGCAACATAATTTGTGTTTTGTGTGTTATGTTCTTCCTTCCTTTTCAGTAAAAGAAAGTTGTTAGCAGAGCCAGACTGTAAAATAAATCCTTGTTTTAGTTCTTTTCTTTGCTTGTAAGTATTCTTTTGTTTGTATTAATGAAGATAAGGCTGGAGATGTGCTTTCCTCTTGGAATAGAAAATGCAAGCTCTGAGTTGGTATTTGCATTTATCAATCCAGGCACATCTGCTGGCATATGATGGCGTGTGATATTTTTGTCCTTACCCACCTTTGCACCAGAGAACATGGCAGATACTGTCCGGTTTGATTGGCATATCCTGTGGAAAGGATTTTCAATATATAGGATCAAATACTGTACCCTAAACTGCTTTTGCCTTTTGAAAGTATGTTAGAGACTTCTCTGAGTTCATCTGCTATATTGGGAATTAGTTTTAGGTTTAAATGCTTCCCTTGCTCTCATCAAATCATACAGACTATCTTCTTCTTTGGCCAATTTTAGATGCACTATATTTGCATTGTGCATCTCAGTATTTTAGAGTGTTAAAGCGAACTTGGGAATTTCATCGTCTGTGTAGAACAGAGCATCTTGGTAGATGATATAAAACTTAGTCTGTCTATAGAAAAAATCACAAAATTACAAGTACTGGGATAAATCATACTGGTGAATTTAACCAGGATAGGAAATCTTATATCTTTTATTGCTTTTTCTTTGGGATCAGTTTTAACAGTGGTTCTACAGGTGCTATTGGTGGAAATGGAAAGATTATTTTTTGAAAACAACTCTTCAGCTGTTTAGGAAACTGTGTTTTTTATTTCTGTTCACACCTGACATCTGTGAGTCCCAAGACTAGATTTGAATTTGATGTTTTTTGTGTGCTTCCTGAAAGCTCCAAAGGACTGCCCTGGCTTTGTCCCTAACTTTAACTCAGTAGCTTTTCTGTAGGTAGGTAACCATAACTTAACTAATTTGTATGCACCATATGTGGTCTCGGCTCACTTCAAAGTGTAATCAAGTCATGAACTAATTACAATACTATATTCCCAAAGAATGTAAATTTAATTTCTCTTCAAACAGAATGGGAATGTATTAAGCAATTCCTTTATATGAGAGTTGTGGTATTCAACAACATAATGCTGATGCTTCAAACAGAAGTGAAGTTCTTAACTTTGGTGGACCTTGTGACCTTTATCCCTATGCATCTTCCCCTTTTATTCTTGCATCTTGAGTTAATTTACTGACTGGATAACAACATTAAAATATTCAAGTGTAAATTAAAATGTAACTGTTGGGCTTCAGATTGGAGATCACTCTGTCTTATTGTATGTGACTTGCTTCTTTATAGTGTTTTCAGAATTCTGCTTCCTAAGGCATTTGGATCAGAAAGAAATTGTGTTTTGAATTGGAGACTCATAAGGTTCTGACTCTCACCAAATGATTTTTTTAATACATCGAAAAGTGGATGTGCAGAAAGTTCCCTACAGGTTCTTAGCATCGCTGTGCCAGGGAGTCCACATAAACTCAGTTATATAAGAACGAGCAAAGTGAAGCTGTTCATAAAACATTTTATTACCTTCAGTCTTTGCAGCAACTTCAGAGTTTAGATAATAAACCTTCATAGAAGTTACTAGTCTCTACCCTTTCTTAGAACAATGATTCACATAGAGTCAAACCGCTTACTTTATTTCTCTTAATTTTAAAGGCAGAAGAAACAAGTTAGGATTGACTTTGATCTGTGCCTGGATAGCCTGATTTCTAAAATGCAGTCCTGTTGCTCTTCTGAGATGAGATTGTCAAAGCACAGGACTGTATGTATTAAACACAAGTAGTAGTTTAAAATTAAATGTGGGTCAGCTTCCAATGAAGTATGTAATTGTTAAATGCTAAAGGAAAGAGCTTAGAATATCTTAGTTTATATTTTAAAGTGTTCCTTTTAGATGTTAATTCATTAATACCAGCAGTTTATTTTTATTCATATGATTTTTCATATGTAAGTAGTGGAAGCTGCATTATTTTAATCCTTTCTTTGGTTAGGAAGAAAAAAGCCTGCAGGTGGAAATCAGAATGACATACGTATTGCTTCTTTCCCAAAAGGCACAGTATCTCTCTCCTATTGATATGCAAAATATTAAGGCAGAAAATAAACCCTATTGCTTTACGTGTCAAAATACCATGAAAAATATATGCTTGGTGATGCATGAAAAAAAGTGTGGGTCCACTTCAAACTGAACACACTTGTAGTGGAATTTGCCATCAGTTTGTTGTGGGGCTTTGGGGCTCTGCATACTCTATAAATTTGGTTCCCTTGTACTATGAGTGTTAAGACATAGCTTGATCCTTAGTTGTAGCTATAGGGATAGCACTGTTTGGAGACCCAGGTGTGTGGGTCTTAGCCTTTGCCTGAGTTCGGTGGAATGCTTTCTTACTCTTGCAGCATTCTTTAAAGTAATTTTTGGGCTACTGACTGTACAGTGAAATGTAGTAGTACATGGTGCCACAGTTATGGAGGCAGTGGTGTCTCTGTTAAACACCTGTGAGCTTCCTGTGACATTCTTCAAGTGCCAGAGACAAGCCAGTGGCATTTTGGAAGTTTGTAGTGTTGCTGTTGCTGCCAGAAAAAACCCAACCCCCAAACAAACCCCACAAAAACATCAAAACAAGGTAAGTTAGATCAGGCATGTGGTGCTTGATGCTGTACTGCTGGGACTGTGAACAGCTCCTTGAATGGCTCTGGCACACACACCTTCTTGGAGATCCTGCAGAAAAGCTCAAGTCTGCCTGCAATTTATCTGAGTAGATTTATCTTGGGAGACCAGGGACCTCTCAGAGCTTAGTGTAGCTTCATCCACCCACTGTCAGTGGCATTTCCTCAGCATCTCCTTCCTTGTCTAATTTTTCCCACAGCATTTGTTTTCAAAGGACTACCTGAGGCAGTGAAAAGAGTTGAGAGTGCTGAAACTGCCTGTTACTGACGGTAACTAGTCAGGTTTCTAGATGCATGTTCTTAAGCAAGAATTTAAAAAGACAAGTGCTTGGTGGCTACTGGATTGTGATTGCACATGTCAAGAAACTTTCTTCATCACATCACAGCAAGTTTCTTGTATCTTTACCATAGAGTTCAAGTTAATGCTGATTTAAATTCCAATCCAATTTGTGTGTGTTTGACTTTTTCTTTCCTTTGATTGCTTTATTCATCTTTGCATATCTCTGTAATGGCTCTGAGTCTCTAGAGAGTCTTCCATTGGATATAGGGGCTGATGGGACGGCAGCATCTGGTGTCTGAAGATGGAAGTTCAGCTCCTATGTTCTATTCTGTCCATGGATCAGAGAATGCAGCCCTGAGTGAAACGACAGTCCAAGCTGAAACTACAGTCAGGGACTACAGTAATGTGTTATCAGTGGGCATCTTGTTTGATGCTTGGGAGATCTGTTAGGGCTTTTCTCCATGGGTGAACGCAGGCAAACTCAGACTCTGAGCTAATCAGGTGCTAGATTAATCTGGTCTGCTTGTGCTGTGCCTGAGCTGTGCTAGTTTACCCTGCAGCTGCAAGATGCATGTCCTGGAGCTGGCTTGAGGAGTGTTGTGCCACTGGGCTGCACCTGTGTGCTCAGACATGCCCAAAGACTCCTCATGACACAGTTTTCCCATGTGTAAAAAGGGAACAATAGATCTGCTGCCTGTCCCAAAAATGCTCTTGGCAAACCAGTGAGGAAAATGTCAGTAGGTGATGAGTTCTCACACGCACTCTGAAAATATAGAAGGGCCTTTGTTATTAGATTGATTGCAAAGAATCTTGTTAGGTGTGTTCTTTTCCCTTGCTAGTTGATTCTAGGAAAGCTTCTTTTCAGCCTCAGTTTACTGTGATTGGAAGCTGCTTTAATTTTTTTTTTCTTTTAATAAAGTGAGATAAAACTAAATATTTCTTCTTAAATGATAAAGGCCCCCCAAAAATCTTCTTTCTAAGGAGAAGATTGTCCATCTTCTGGTTTGGTTGTCTTTTTCCCTTTTACAAAATGTGATATAATAAAAGCAGAATTTCAGTAAATAGTCCTGATGGAGCAACCTGATGTTGGCTTCATTTGGAAATCTGGACCTGAAGAGACCAGTAGTTTGAATTGCTGTAGCATGAACATTGCTTGCACAAGCATGTGGAAGCTGATGTGTAGAATTCAAGAGCTTAGGTAGATGCTGGTTGCTCTGAATTAAAACATCTCAGATTTTAAGCTGGGCTTCATTTCTACTCAAAGTGGCAGTGGAAACTGTGGACAGTGAAGGAAGTCAGTGGCTGTGCTAGAGACTGACCCTTCTCCTCCCAGAATCTGGGAGAGCAGGAATTGTAGGCTTTTTTTCTACTTCAGCCAGTGGGACACTGACAGCAGCATTTCAGCAAGGAAATGTGAGTAGTTGAGGTAGCCATGGAGTAGACTTAAAAGCCTGGGGATTAAGAGTAGAACTGAAGGAAGGGGTTGAGACTCTGCAAGGTGGATAAACCCTTTCAGACAGGTGACTGTTGCTGGAAGAGGTGTCCTGTGCTCCCAGCTCCACTCCCTCTGCTTGCCTCGTGCCAGATTGTGTGCTTGGCTGTCCTTTTGCCTCGCTGGGACAGTTTGCCCAGGCCCAGAGTGAGGGTTTGGGAGGGCGAGCAGAGCTGGTGTAGATGGAAGGAGTGAGTGGGAGAGTATCTTTGGAAGCAGTTGAACATTAGGTTGGCTGTGCCTTTTTGTGACGCTTCACCCCAAGGAAAAGCTCTTTGTTCTGTGCCTGGCTCCCTGGACATCCATTCCTGGCTTCTGTAAGTGTGTCACTACTGTGTGCTGGCAGCCCCTCCTGTCAAAGCCAACTATCTCCACTGAGGTTATTATCTCTTAAGAGCCATAAATGAGCTCTTAATTCTTTGACTTACATTTAGTGAAAAAATTAACTAATTAATTCTATAAAATATGTAGTACTTAAAATATGACACATAAATGTGACTGTTGAAATCCTAACCTTTGCATTTCTAATTTTATTTTTTTTTATTTCCCCCTCCACATACAACCTTGATACTTTACTAATAAACTGCATAAAAAGTATTACTCTAATACATTCAAATGCATATTTCTTAGACATAAAACTACCATTCAGTGAAATGCCAAGTACCACTTCTCCCAGGTAACTAACATCTTGCAAATCCAATATTTGTGCTCCTGAACACATAAAGAATTACCAAATGTGTCCATTTAGGTATATTACTTTTTTTGGAATGCAAATATTTAGGGCTTCTGCTGTATTGTTTTTTCAACCTTACAACTTTTTTTTTTTTTAAAGCAGATTATGAAAATATTTATAACGTACATATCTGTCCAAAGACTGTATTGCCTCAGTAGATGCATGATCTTGTTATATCTGAATGACTTAAATACTTTTGTGGCAATGTTGTGTATTGCCTGGCTAATTTGTAAGAGAAAAAAAGGAGATAATCTTGCTGTTTTTAGCAAAAAATTCAATAGAATGAGAGAGTATACCTAATATTAAGGCTTTTTTTTTTCTTAAGAAGGTATTCTGCAACTAAATGTACCAGCACATTTTGGAGAATTGCCATACTTCCAGCTATTCTGTATGTGTCTTAAACAAGTGAACTCTTTTTTCATATTTGAAGCATCATGTTTACTTAGTAAGCAAAGCAGGACTTTAAACTCTTAGACTGTGGTGGCTGTAACAATACTTTGCTTAATGTAGAGTGATTGTGTGAATGAACAAGGTTTTAATCTTCTAATACAGCGAGTTTTACTGTGGCTGACCAAATCTTACAAGAATTTCAGAGACATGTTTGTGAGTCTGATTTTTTGAGTTTGTGAAATTTTCAGCCTGTTAGTAGCTGTTTTCTCCTTTCTTTGAGAGAATCCATTCCTCTCAGAGACAGTGAATGTAAACAAACCTGTTTTTTCACAAAACATCTAGTTTTCTCATAACAACTTTCTCACACTTGTTATTTCTATTATTTAACCAGTGAAGAGAAGTGTAGTCTTTATTAACCAAAAAAAAGAGCTGTGTGAAATTGAAAATAAAACCTTTCTAATCTTTCTTCTACCTGGAGTCAAGCTCTTCATTTTTGTGTCCAGCAGCGACACATGTTAGCCACCACTCAAGCTCACGGGAGCTTATTGCCCTTCCCACTCATGATCACGTAACTGGCCTTTGGACAATCAGGATTATCTTGCATACTTTGCTAATGTTATTTTGCTTGTACTGTTTTAAACTGTATTTTAAATAAATTTGGCAGCCACATGCAGGAAGTGGTGGCATCATGCATAACGCGAGGGCTCCGCAGTCTGTAAAACACAAATGGGGCATATTTTAATGGTGCCTGGGAGTGCAGGCAGTCATGCCTGGCTTTCCAGTAGGACTGATATGAACACTGTGGCAAGAATGAGGATGGCTGTCTGGCCATCACTCATGTGCCCCAAGGCTGTTTAGGGCGCTCGTTTCTGGTGCCAGCAGTGGGCTAGCCAGAGGGAGGAGAGGGCAAAACCTGTTTTTTGGGGAAGTGGTTGCTGGAAGCAAAGAGGGCTGTAAAAAACTGATTAAGATAGATAGGATTGTCCATTTTTTATATTCTGCCACATAACATGGGTTTAAATGAATTTCCCTATAATTTGTCTTCAAATACCGACATTTAACTCTTAGGCTGTATAAATGAACTGGCTTTTGCTAGAGTAAAATTCATGCCCTGCGTCCAGGCTAATATGTTCACCTACTATAAACATTACTGCCTATGGTTACAACTGGAATAAAAAATTCCTTTTATATACATCATAGCTGGCAGAGACTCCTGAGACCACCACAAATCACTTCAGCCTTTTGGTGCTTTCTGACGAAATGAACTCAAATGTAAAACAGCTCCGGCTTCAGGCAGGTTGGCTCTGGAAAGCAATTAGCTTGTTAAGACCATTGTTTGTACTCTCCCGTATTTCCAGGTGCTGAGCAAAGGTGTTATGAGAGCTCTCCTGATTGATTTAAGCATTGGGGTTTATTAACCTTCCATTCCTTCCTAAAATGTTTTGCTTATTCTCCCTGTAGCCTTTTATTTAAAGGAAAGAAAATCAACCAAACAACAACAAAAATGAAGCGCTGGCAAGGCCACCCCTCCTGCAAAAGAATAAGAAAAAAGGGGGGGTGGGGAGGAGGGAAGGCAACAAAACAGAACCAAAAAAAACCCCCTTAGGGTCATAACAGGGAATAACAAAGCAGTGAGTTATTTATGCAGCCATGATTGGCAAAAGTGATTGCAACATGAATTTGCCCAGAAGCAATGATTAGATCATAAAAATGTTAAGGAAATCTGTAACTCAACACCATTTTAAAGATTGAAGAAGTTTTTGTTCCCTACCTTAATTGCAGTGACTTGTTATTAAAGTATTTATTCAGAGTAATCTCTTTGGACAGCGAGCCCTTATCCCATCTGCATGCATAATTAAAAGTGAGGGGGGAGAGAGGGGAGCATAAATGGTTTTACCATGCTACATGAGCAAGGGAGGGAATTACACAATGACAGGTGAAGAGCAGATTTATCTCCTGTTGGAATTTCAATGCTGCAAGCAAGGCAGGACACTGTTGCTAATATACTTGCAAACACCACAGTTGTTGCTTCTCCAGATTACTGTCCAAAAATTATTGCTGGTCTGTAAAAGGCCTGTAGCACTGCATCTGTGGCTGTGGGGTTTTGAGCCATTGGCGCTCAAGCAAAGAGATTGGATTTGGGTATGTGGGCTTGTGAAATCAATGTCTGTGCTTAAAAATGGACTATTTACTTACTTGGCTGGCTATTTATTTATTTATAAATAAACACTGGTAATGGCTGGCTTTACTGAATACGAATAAGAGGGTTGTAGTAGTTCTAGCTGAAACAATGTCATTACGTGCCTCCTGCTGCTGTCCCTTTCCCGATGATAAAAGAATTTGGTGCAATTATTCTTTTTCCACTCTGAGTAGGAAGAAGGTTGTACTTGAACATTCATGTTTAGGCAGATTTATCATCATTAGGCGTTACTCAAACACACAGTATCTGTTTTTAAATTGAACTGTTATGGAGCTAAATGAGATTTACACAGAGTAAGTTGGTATATATTTGGCTATAACTGTTTACTAAAGAGATTTTTTCCCTTAACTTCTGATGTCTCACCTCTGCAGCAGCAGTACAGAGAATGCCAAGAACTTTTGAGCCTTTATCAGAAGTACCTGGCTGAGCAGCAAGAAAAACTATCACATTCCCTTTCTGAACTCAGTGCTGCCAAGGAAAAGGAGCAGAAGGTAAGGTCTTTCTTGCCATCTCTTTTTTTTAAAAATGACCTAGTCAAAACATCTTTTTGAGACTGTGAGCGTATTATCTTACATCATAAAGTGTTGAACACTATTTTGTGATTGGTTTCCCATGAGTCCTTGCCTTAATACATGAATTGCAGGAAAACAAAGAGAAAAACCCTGACAAATTTTAGGTCAATAGAATGGGTGAAGTTAATTGACCATTTGGCATAGAGTAGGAATCATGGGAACTTACACCTTTGTCAAGGAAAAAGTTAAGATACTGTTTTCTGTTCTGTTATTTAAACAGGAAAATAATAGCAGTCACTGTAGGTACAGCATTTCACATTTTT
>VZUA01098226.1:21354-35343 GCA_013401035.1 Horornis vulcanius | reverse complement strand
TGAATGTTCTCCTGTGGACTCACTTTCTTTCAGGACAGTCTCCATTCCTTCTTGGACTTCTGTAACTTCTTAAGACAACGCTCCTAGGCCCATTTTGCAATGCAGGTTCACACTTGGCTTGCTCTGGGCAATGCCTGTTGTACTTCTGCATGTGAATCTGCTCATCTCTCTGTCAAAATGATGCAGAGCTGTGCTACCCAGACAGCTCCTGAAGCTCTTGTAATGTTTGGGGCTTTGTTGGGGTTTCTTGGCCCATTCTCAACAACAAGGACTTGTGCCCTTGTCTCTGGAAAACTGCACTGTGTCTGTTTGTGAAGGTGCTTTTGATTTGCTGAACAGCACTGTTGAAGACATGCTGCTGGGGTGAACTTGCAGATGCTTGTGTGAGCTGGTGCTGTTGGCTTTAGCAAAGCCATGTAGACCAAAAAGACCCTGCAAGGTCTGGTCCCAAGTTGTTGCACTTTGGTGTTACCAGGTGTACCAGGGGTATCTTAACTAACCAGTGGTAAAGTTGTGGTGCCCCTGGGTGCCCGTGCCAGGCAGGACAGTTCCCCTACATGTAAGGATGTCTGTGGCTTGTCTGGAAACATGAATGTAACTTCAGAGTGACAATTTGGTGACATCCAGACTTGGAAATCACTTCTGTGTGTACACTCCCTCATGCTAGTGGGAGGCTGTGCCTCCATCCACTTCCTTGGAAGGCAGCCATAGCCAGACTGGGTTCCAGGCTGGTGCCTCCCGCTCGGGTTAGAGGGAGACTGGACAATTGGCCATTCAGTTCACCCTAGACACGGTGCAATTGTGAATGATTTTAGGATGCCCTCTGCTAGCTGAAGAAAAGAGGCCTTTTGTTGGGGGTAGGGAATCCTCTGGGGAAACTAGAGTAACTTTTTTTTCCAAATCATTTTGTATAGTACTGCTCAACTTAATTACGCTGGGGAAAGATGCATTTTGACAGCTAAATATTACAAAACAGAGTTGATTGTCTTGGAGACATCCTTATATAGAGCAACTTGTGTGGCAGTGGGCCACTGTTCATTTTCTGAAGTGTGTGGAAGTGTTAAGCAATATTCCTGAAGTTTGTTAAATAAATTGATTTGAAATAAGAACAGTAATTCACTCTTTTTATCTTTACATTTAAGGGGATGAGTGGAGTTTTACATAATCTCCCAGGCACCATTCTGTGTGTTTACCCAGCTAAACTGATGAAGAAATGACTTCTTGGTGCTCTGCCAAGCTCTCTGACCAAGGGAACCGAGGCCACTACATGCTCCCCTCTCCTTTTCCCTCCAGTGTGTCTGCACCAGCCCAAGAAGCCAGCATTGCTTTCTTGTCTTGCAAAACAAGAGGGGCAGTCAGCTGTGCTGCTTCGTGGGAATCTGAGATAACCTTGTAGGCAGCTTTAATGATTTCCTGCTGCTGCATGTGCTCTGTTTACCAGCTGAAGAGCTCTTTCCTGTGTCCTTCACCTTCCTGTTCCCACACTGCACCCCGTGTCTGAAGCATCCTTGCTCTTTTCCTCAGCTCTGATTGTTTGGCCTGCAAGAAGTGGTATCTGAATACAAACGTATCATGTATTTTTCTCAGAGCTCACTGTATTAGCAGGTTTAGTTAAATGTCAGGAAAATAGCTTGCCAGCTACACCACTGAATTAGTGTATGTAATCTCAAGTTAATTAGCACCTGGTGTTCTCTGTCCAACAGGAGAGGTCCTTGGCCTGTCTCAGTTTAACATCTCTTAAAAGCAGGCTAATGAGCGTCACTTCTTGTTAATGAGCCGTTTAGATTTAGTTACTAACTTTAATTGGACACTTGTACACAAGCCATTGCCTCTGGGTAAGAATAAGGAAATGTTGATACAGGATGTGCTAGCTAGGGAAGTATCCTGCCTGGACCGTATTTTTCCAGAATCACAGAATGGTTAAGGTTGGAAGGGTGCACTGGAGGTCATCTAGTCCAGCCTCCCTGCACCAGCAGAGTCCCTTAAAGCATCTTATTTTGACTTTAAGTCTCCAATACGTTCATGAGCTATGCTTGTAGGGACACCAGGAATGGAGTTGAGCCTTGCTTGCTTTTGCAAGGCACAGAAAGGTGATTACAGATGTATCTGTACATTTACATTATCTGTACATGTACAACAATTACATGAGTGTCCACCTGCTTTCTCTTTCCCTCTGCTGGGGCCTATGGTAAGCTGATAATGGCCCTTCTCAACATTCTAAGTCAGCTGGCACATGCAAGAAGGGACTCATTTCTGGATGAAAACAAGGTTTGCCCCAGGCAGTGTCCTGGAAGGGGTGTTGCCTGAATTCCTGGGGCCTCTCACCTTCACTGGCCCCAACCCAACTGAGTCGGTACCAACCCTTCTGAAACAGTTCTGAAGCATTTCAGCTCCCCCTGCACTCAGGCATTGCACAATGTAATTATTCATGGCACAACTATTGGTTTTTGCTTCTGACAGTTTTGCTAGGAACTTCCTTGTTGCCGTGTTAGAGAGAAAATCTGTAAATGGCTTCCTCTTAAATTCATTAGCTCTTAGGCTGCTGATGCTCAGGCTGCTGGAGCTGCTGCCTGCCATGCTGGCTTGCAGAAGGGCAACTGGCTCCTCAGGGCACCTGGAGTGAATAGCCAGAGGCTGTCACCAGGTTCCCTGAGCAATGATAGCCACTTGTGTGAAAGGTGGTACTCCCGTCCTATTTACTGGTACAGCCACCAGCTTTACATTGAATACCCAGGAGCAAGTGCAGTGGAAGGGAAGTGGGTGGGCTCTATGAATATGGAGTTTGTGTTCACCTTCTGTGCCTTCATCTGCTTTTGCATTGCTCGCTGAGGTTTGCTTTCCTGTTCCTCTTCATCTGCTTATAAACATGGCAATGTCCCCAGAGAGAAGTAGCTTTTTTCTCTGGTATCTTTCAGCACAGCTAAACAAGCAAGATCCCCAGTAGTGCAGGGAGTCTTTGCAGTGCCTGCCCAGGAGGTGGGGTAGGTAAGAACCCATTTCCCTGTAGTGGTGTTTGCAAGCAGCTTCCTACCCCCAGTAGAAACCAGGACAAGGTCACAGCATCATAACTCCAGGGGCTGCCTGCCTCTGGTATCTCCTGAGTGAATGTGCTCTTCCCCAGAAGCTGAGGACTCCAAATTCCAACTGACATCTGGGGGTTTTTATGGAACCTCAGCTCTTCACACAACCTTGTGCTTGTTGCCTGAATATGTTATACAGAATCTGGGAAAATTCCTTTTTCTTGGTTATTTCAGGCAAGACAAATAAAACCAAAATGGCCATGTAAAACAATAATTTATCCTAGAACTGGGGGTTTTAAAATACAAAAAACCAGCAGCATTTTTTCTGGGGCATGTGGCATGCTCCTTTACAAATAGGTATCATGCTCAGCCTGCACTCCTCCCAACCTTGTGCTGTTCCTAACTATGCACTGCAGGGCTGAGCTCTTACACTGGCTTGTGTGAGAGCCAATAATTGCATCAGATCTAATTAATTACATGTTATTGTATCTCTGAATCTGTATTTCTTCATTTATGCTGGAAGGAGGCACTTGCATTTAAAACAGCTGCTTTGGCTTGAAGGATGAATGTTTAATTCTCAAGAGAGGGAACATACAAGTTGTTTCACCCTTCTTGGTCTCAGTCTTAGGCCAGAGAGAAAATTAAGGTTACATTTTTTCAGAAGTATCTGACTTGCTAAATACACTGGGACAGAGTGAACCCCCGAGAAGTTCAGAGGCTCTGCTTGGCTTGGGTGAGTCAGCAAAAAGTGAGATCTTTCATTCCAACCTTCATGCAGGGGCTTTCACTTCTCCTTTGGTCATGGGACTGATCCTGCTTCTATTCTTCCTTCCACTTGTTTTGGCTAATTTTTAAAGGACAAAGCCATCTTGAAACCTTGTCATTTCCAAAATTGTAAGTTTAAAGTAATTCCTTGAAACACTTGCCAGTTTACAGCTTTACATCTCATCATTTTTTTCCTGGTCCTAAAGAGGTTTGACTCTCCTACTGTTGGGTGATCTGCATGAGCCAAGAAAGCCATCCAGGCAGGGCAGACTGGAGCAACCACGAAGCTCTCCCTGCTGCTGAGTGCTCTTCTTCCTCTCCTGGCTGCCCTCCATGTGCTGCTGCCTGCAGCACCTGCTGCACCAGGCAGGCTGTGGGATAACTCTCAGCACTGCCAGTGAGAAAAAGACCTTTTTTCCTGAATCTCAGAGCTTCAGACAGCACTCAAAAACCTGCTTCTGTACAGGTAATTTAAGCTTGAATGTATCCTTTGAACTTCTCTGCATGTTTGTCTTCTGATAAAATGGCAGAAGCCTACCATGTAGGCATTTGGTGTGATTAAAAGCTCGTTGGAGCAGTTTTGGCAGAGGGGGTTGGGGAATGCTGCTCAGGCAGCATTTGACATGCCATGCATGTTTTGCCAATGTCTTGTAGGTGACCGGGAGGAGGGGGAAGTGATAAGCACCATTTGCTTTGGTTCAATCATCTTTGCCGCTGAAGAAACCCAGCCAAAAATTATCTCAACTAGGGAAATGTGGATACGAAACCAAGTAGATTTGATTTCCTTTGTCAGATGAATTATTTTATCCCTTTCCCATTCAAAACAGGGAAATTTGTTTAACTATGTCCTTAAGAGCATAAAGCTGTGATAGCTCAGATACTTTTTGACAGCATATGAGAGTGCACAGCCTTGCAGATTTCAGTACACTGAGGGACTGTAGACCCTAAAGAGATTTTTGGTAGCCACTTTGGTATTGTTTTTCACCAGATACCTTCTACTGTCCAGTTCAATTGAGCTTTAGATGTCTCAAGAGCTTTCATTTCTGCCCTTCAAATACAAGTTGGTCAAGTCTCAGATGTACAGACACAACAGGGGTGAGCTTTCTACAGAATTTTTTTGGTCACCCTTGGAATATGTTGTAATATCTTTTTTACCATTTCAAAATTACACAAATATCCAAATTTTGTTTCCAAGGTCTCCACTGTTGAAAGAGGCAAAGGCAAAAACCTGTCTGAACGTGCCACTGTCACTGGAGCTGTGCAGTCAGAGAGCAAACTGGAGCTCAGCTGTGCCTTATGTTCTCAGTGTCCATCATCCATCACCACAACAAAAAGGCTTTGAACCTTGATAAATTCTAGGGATTAATTACTTTGGCATTCAAACCCATGGAGGATGGCATGTAACCTTCATCTTATAAAATTCAATGTCCTCCCAGCTTCTGCAGCAGAAGAAATAGAGAACATCAAAAAATCACCAGCCTGACTTAGCCTGAAACTTGTTGGAGAGCCACATGGAAAATGGAAGGTCACACTTAAGCTAGAACTAGCAGCAGATGTGGAGAGAAACACAAATTACTGTGGCTAGAAACTCAAGGAAGAGCATAATATTTTGGCCCGTTTCATTTTGCAAAATAACCATGGTGCTGCACAGGATATACACGAACAGATGTGCTCCAAGAACCCTTGATCTACAGCCAAGTCCTGCTTTGGATATGGACACAAGACTCCCAGCTCAGTCCAAAGGACTCAGCCATGTGTGTCTGAGCATGGAGGTATCCTCAGGTGCACAGGGCTAAAGCACACTTGACCTTTGGAGGGTTCCTCTCCTGTGCTCTGGTGGGCTGGACCTCACCACCTGCATCTCTTGAGTCACGCCACTTCCTCCGTTGCTCGCTGAGGTGCTGAGATGCTGACGCCAGTGTTTGCTTAAATGCCACTGCCTCCATTTTCTCTGAACTTCCAGCTGAACCTAGGTAGAAAGGTCACAAAATACTTAGTTCAGCTAGTTTATGTTGGAACCCTGCACTGCAGAGAGCAGCATAACAGGAAAATGAGAGCAGGTTAGCTTTTCCAAGGTTTGGACTTATTTATTTAAACCCCAGTTTAAGGGGCTATGGTAGGGCCTGCTTCTTGACACTTCTAGTGATACTGTTGTTGCAGCCACACAACCTTCTATTTAATTGCAGGTGAAACTGTTCACAGAATCTAGCTGCTTAGGAAGTGTTTGGTTTAGATTTTTCCAGAATTTTAATTTTAGATTAAAACCAGGACATTTTGGAACTCTAATGTTAAAAAAAAAAAAAGCTTTTGTTTTCAAAACCATTTTTTTCTGAACCCTGTTGAAAGATCAATCAGAGTATTTCAAAGCCCTCCTTCATTTCAAAGTGACTTTTTCTTAGGCACTAGTTTGCTTTTTCTTTTTTTTTTTTTCCTTCCAATTAGCTCTAGATCTTTCAGGTTTGTATGTTTCCCCCCACATCTACCAGCAGCAGCATTTCGCATTTCAGAGTGCAAGTTCTAGCCCAGAAGCCTGGGAGCTGTCATGCAACCACAAAGGAAAAGGTCTTTCTACCAAAAGCTTTAGCTTATAAGAATCCTAATAAACTTGGACTGGGTATAGCTTTTGATAAATTCCCCCCTAAGGATTGAGTAAATAAAACAGCCAAGGATGGGGATGGCAGATAATGGTGTCATGTCAGACCAGTCGGCTGTCAGTGTGACTGTGTGAGGGATGGTGCTCCCACCCAGTTCCCAGACAGTAATAATGCTATCTGATTTATGAAAGGGTTGCACTACTTGAGTGGTGAAGTTTGCATCTGGCATACAATTACTTAGGCTTGCCAGGTCTAGGAGGAATTTCATGGCTGATGTTAGGTAGCTGAGAAGAAAACCCTCAGACAAAATGCCTAATTCATTGGGGGATGTATCCCACTGATTAATGAGGCATGCATCAGCAATAAAAAAGAATGTTATACACATAAAACTCACCTCACCATTAAGAAAACAATAAAGTACAGCCACAACAAAGCCCTAAAAGAGAAAAGAACCATGGTCACACGATAGCAGTTTCAGCTTTTGAATGGGGATGAGGCATCTCCAGGGAAATTATATGTTCTACCTCCTTTTGTTATTTTAAAGAAATAATAGCTTGTCAGATATTACCTGGAATGATCCAAGAGCCAATTCAAAAAACAGCTGAATTTCCATTGTGCCATTGCTTGCATCCTCAGGGAAAAAAGCAAAGATGATATAGTGGACCCCAAAGAGAGGGATGAGGAGGAGTGTTGACTTTGCAAGTCTCCTGGGAATGAAAGCAGAGGGAAAAGCTGGTGTAGAAGGAGCAAGAACTGCTCAGGTGGCCTTGAATCTATTATAAGGGATGTAAGGGACATACTTGTATTGGTTGAAATCACTGCTCCGTTTTTCAGGGGAGCTGAGTTTCCTCATCAGGATTCTTAAAATGTTGACAAAGAGAATGAAATTAATCTGAAAAAAAAAAACCAAAAACAAAGTAAGAATGCAAAAGCATCCCACCACAGCAAACCCAGTATCCACTTATGTAACGTGCAGGTATCAGCAGAGCCACTTTGGGGGGTTTGGATCAAGCAGAAAGAATGGAGGGGTTGGGGGCGGCCTGCCTGTCTCCATGTTCCCATCCCAGTCTCTGTTCCTGCTTCTCCAGCAGAGAAACCAGGGGCATCGGTTGTGTCCTGTCTGGCTGTGGGGTTCTGAGAGGCTTTGCACACTCTGGCCCCACTTTGGATGCCAGCAAAGGGGCAGCACTGGAGCTATCACTTGCTAACTGGGACTCCGAGTGCTCTTTGTTCCTTGCCAAAAACATTCCGCGTGGTTTGGGATCACGAGGTAAAGTAGTTAAAAGTGGGGAGAAGAGAGAGTCGACACTGGAGCCCTTCCTTTTGTATTTCCCCCTCTCAAAGGGTGGATATCAGATAAAAATGCTGATCTGCTCAGTTTGGGTGCAGATGAGGCAATAGCTGTTCCTGCTCGTTTGACCCTCAGGCAAAGAGTGGGAGTTGTAGGGGAGGTAGAGGCGCCTGAGCGTGTCAGTCTGTCTGTCTGTCCCGCGGCCCGTGGGGAGCGACCTCGGGCTGATCTGCCCTTGCCTTGCAGACCTGCACCCTTTTTACAACACCCTGTGCTGTGGCAGGCCCTTAACCCTTCCCTGAGCCGGGAAACACCATTGCAGAGGTGCACCCTCTCCATGGTGGGTCGAGCGTGCCTGTGGGCATTGGAGCAGGGCTCTGGGGTGATGGGTCTCCCTAAAAGAACCGGGTGTCCTGGGAATGGGACAGACACAGCAAGTCCCTGAGTTCTTTAAAGTTACTGGATGGAAAGGGAGCATCTGTGGCTGCTGAGGGAGCCTGGAGAGGGCTGGAAGTTTGGGGAAGCTGGGGAGGGAGAAGGAAAGGAGTAGGGCTGGGAGGAGCTAGAGGTGGAAAGCATGAAGGAAAGAAATATTCAGGGGTGGTGGGGAGCAAAGGAGGTTCAGGTCTGAGTATTCTGGGATTTTTAACCCGTTAGACCAGGGAAAGCCGTGTAGGCTGAGCAGGACTTTTCACTGGTAAAAACCGCAGGGGAAGGGGAAGCGGCGGGATTCCTGCCCGGAGGAATTGCCCGCGGGCAGCGCAGGAATGAGCGAGCCTGGGAGCACAGAAGTGTTTATCGGTGCTGATTTTCTGCCCTTTGAACTGCTGAAGGCTGTGAGGAATACAGAGATTAGATCTGGATTCTTAAGATCTGGCTGTTTGTTTGGTTATGAGCTTGAGTAAAGCCTCTTTTGGGGAAAACCTGCGGAGTCATGCAGGCGACTTCTGCCTTCGGTAGCTAAACAAGGCAGGATCAACATTCTGAGGACATTTGGAAGGTGACAGTGGGTGGGGGCCACCAAAAGATAAACCAAGATTGTGCCTTTTGTCTTGCAAAATGCCTGGGTCTTGTTATCTTTTATATATTGCCGAGTGGCTCCTAGCATGAGGATTGTTTCATAAAGAAAAATAACTGCCATGGCCTCGTTAAGTTCATCCCAAATCACTTTTGTTCGGTCTGCTGCTTGTCTTTGTGGGAATGCAGGATTGCTCACTGGTCAACAGGAGCAGAATTTAACCCAGGCATTTCTGCTGCCTGGGTTTCCCAGAAGTGTGCGAGTGTTTCACTTTGTGTTTTGCAAACAAAATGGCTCTTACTGGAAATGTGAAAACCTCAGTCCTTGGGGTCTCACTTGGAGTGTCAGCTGGGTACTTGAGAGTAACCAGCAGTTCACATTTCTGGGCTAGGGTTTCAGACAGGTCATTGCAGCATGGTCTGACTCAGAGCATCTTCATCTGGCAGAACAACTATCCCAAGCAGCAGCTCCAGCCCCCTGGTACCTAAGGCTCTGAAGGAAAGTACCAGCAAATGCTCAAAACACAGGTGCTGAGTATTATACACCCCAAACTGCTCTTGTCAACGCTACTGCCTTGCACTGGGCAGGTTCACACTGAGTTTCAACACCTCTGCCTTAATTCACTGTGCAGTGCCTCGGTGCTGTCCAATAATATGGGGTGCGTGCAGCCTGTGAGCTGTTTTCATTCCTGGAAACAAAAGCCAGTGGTCATGTAAGGCAAGTTGGTTTTGGCTTTGCTGAGAGAGGCATTGACCAGCAGACACAAAAGTAATTGTACTGAAATGTACAGCCACTCGTTTCTCCTCTGGAGCTTTCCTTTGAACAGTCCAAAACAAGCTTCCACACAACAGCCAAGTTCATGTGAAATCAACAGGATGTGGAAACCTGATCTTTTTCAGGCTCTTGCTTCTTCGGAGGACATTCTAGCTTTCCTTGTGAACTTAGCTTTGGGGCATTAGTTACTGACTAAGTCCTACTGAGCAGAAGTTGCTTAAGCAGTAACTCATGGGTCACACCAGTTCAGACACATGCCTAAGATCAGTTCATTAACACACTTCTAAAGCAGGTTGAGTAGATGAGCTCTGACTTAACAGTATTTGAAAATACAGTTTGGATCTGCTTGTCCCAGAAAAGACTTACAAAAATAGAGAGAACTATTGGGCCTCTAATGATCCACCAGGTATTGGCATCCGTGTTAATGTCCCAACACCTGTAAAAATAGAAGGTGCAGTCAGTTATCAAAACAGTGGTATCTTTTCAAGCAGGTTTAGTCTGTTTTGAACCTTAGATAGTCCCCTATTCTCTTCTCTACAAAACAATTTCCTGTTCTCACTGAGTGGTACAATGTGTCTGACAGAAAACTGCCCACCTGCACTGGACAGAATTAGGTCCTTCCCTTAAAGTACAAACACTGTTCAAAATTTTGAAAGGGAAAAGAGAAAGAAACAAAGTTTCACTGTTCAGAAAGTTAAACACGGATATGGAAAACATTGTGGTCTGAATTCATACCTGAAGGCTACCTCATACCCTTGAAAATGCTCAAATGGGATTGGAAGCTTTTTCTTGTGTTGGGCACAGCAGGATGTTGATTGATTTGCTTGCTCCCAGCAATTAGAAATGAGCAGGACCCTCTGTAACAACCTGCACAGGGACCGCATGCTCCCCCTGGCATGCCAGCTTCCCCCACTCCATACCACTTACCCAATATTTTCATGGAGTTGCCTAGCAGTTGCCCATGCAGCCACAAACATCATTGGGGCACCTGCAATTGGAAAAACCAGTTACTGCTTCATAAGTTCATCCCAAAGGCAGAAAAAACCCAGTTATTCTTACTGAAAGGAGAACCAGTACCCCATCCGAGGGCAATGAACCACCAGAGGAACTTCCTTTCCGAGAAGAAAGAAATCACCAGGAGGGTGTGAAGGTATAGTCCTTCCACGAGGAGCCAGCTGTAGTTAGACATGATGCAATACTGAAAGAAGACCATGGTGAGCTTACAGCCAGCCTGAGGAAAGAGAGGATAATTAGCTCCTGCCTGGGTTTGTGCCTACCTTCTAACAGAGAGAGAGTGAGCTGTAAATTAATCTTGGCAAATAGAGATTTTATAGCAATTAGGGCACTAAATGGGTGTCCTCGAGACAGGAGTTCACATGACAAGAAAGCAGAGCTGGCACTCGTAAATGCATTAATCAACTGCCTCACTAGAAGAACTGAATGTGTCATGGACACTTGGATTCAGGTTACTGTCTCAGGGGAATTTCACTGTTACTACCTTCTTAGTACCAGTAACACTTATATCACCTTAGAGAAGCATGTGAATGTATTGTCAATCCTTTTTTTTTTCAAAGAAAATTAGTTGATAAAGACAAACTAAAATGTCCTTAAAATGTTATTTTTCTGCAACAAAAATCCAGCAAAACCAGTGGGATAAAACAAAACAAGCCTATTTTTGTTCCTCTCCCTAATTCTTATCTTTTAGTTTAAAGCATTGACCATCATTTCCAGTGTTGCTCACCCCTCCTCACACCCAAATTTTCAAAATAGTTTGCTGCCAATAAAAAGAAAAAGGCAAAAACATCTTAAAATCTCTGAGTGCAAGCCCTTATCTTACTATCAGGTCTCACACTGCAGTGCAAGTCAGCAATATTCAATGTGTTCTCAGAGAAGGGGCAGAGCATACCTCTCTTCTCCCATAACCCCTCATGATGTATGTAAAGCTGGGATGGAGGTTTCCTTCCCTGTACACTAGATCCTGCTAGGATCCTGCTGGGAAATTGAGGGATGGAGCAAGCTGGTGAGCAGAGGGTTACCGTGTATGCCCCACAGTAATTTGTGTCTTCAGAGGAAAACAAGACAGCATCCTTGATGAAGTTGGATGAGGCTCGCAAAATGAAGGATGTGAAGAGATGCATGTGGATGTAGTTCCTTGTGCAGCGAAGTCTTCTGCAAAAAAAAAAAAAAAAAAAAAAAAAAAAAAAAAAAAAAGGGAGAGAGAGCCTGTGAAGTGACATTCCCCTCCAATGCAGCTATGTAAGCAGCCTGTGGCTGTAAACAGGAGGGTTAACTGCTGATAAACTGACAGGTGATAAGCTGGCAGATGAAGAACAGTGTTGTTCTGTCTGTGAACATCTCCAAGAGGGATATCCTAGAGAAGACCTTAAAAAGCTACAGTCATGTCTGCTCCACTGAGGTACTAAAACAAGCTGAACGTTGCCAGGAAAAATTGTGATTTCATGCCAATATGCTTGTTCTAGCATCCCTCCCTCCTTTCTGGAGTAACATGAACCCAAGGTGTTTACTCACACCTGGATGAATTTATTTTTTCTGCCAGTGCACTTGTGCTTGCAATGTTTTCTGTATTAAATCTCTTCACAGTCTATGTCCAGAGGCCATGCAGCCTGAATATAAATTTTCAAAGTAGTTGGGTTTCCTTTTGCCCAGAGGTGCCACCCTGACATTTACTGTAAGGGAAATTTCACTGAATAAGCAGCACAGTACAAATTCCAGGTTGCAGGGATGAGTGAAGATAAGCTGAATGTCAGATTGCTAATAGAAACCTGAAACACCTTGCCAGAAGTCAGTGCAGTTGCACTTAGAACAAAGTTTTAGCCACAGTCTCAAGTAGGGAAGAGAGCAGCAGGGGGAAAGACACTCTGCCCAAGGGACACTGAAATCATGGAAAGACCTCAGCAGGGAGTTGGTGCCAGTGCCATTTGCAACATGCATCCAGCTACGATTTGGAAAGAAAAGGAGAGCACAATATAATGAGCAGCCCTGACATTTTCTGGGAAACAAGATTCAGAGATAAATTTTGTCACTGATTTCTGTGAAGGTTTTCAGATATACTTCAATGTTAAGTTGCCCAGAAAGTCAACAGAAGGATTTGTGTCAGCTGAGATGACCAGAAGTCCTGGCCAAACACAAACCAGAGATGCTTCTCCTCACCTAAAGGAGGCCAGGACCACTAAGGCTATCATCAGCGTCACAAGCGAGGTGCAGTATCCGATGGTGTACATGGTCTTCAGGGTCATGAAATAGGAACGCTGCAGGGGAACATATAATCACATCTTTACCTTGCCTGCCTGGTAGAGATCAGCCCACACCAAAAGAAAGATCCCTCTTCCTATTTAATGAATAAAATTTCTTGTAAAATCAGCTACTGAATTTTCACCCTGTGCAACCGCTTCCAATCATTTGCAGGAAGTTTTCATGCTGAAAACCACCAATAGCAATAGCCCCACCTGGGTTAAATCACAATATCAATCAGTCTCTCCTAAAAGTGCTTCTCCCCAGGGCCCCAGAGCAGCGGATCTGTGGTCATGGGCACTCAGACTCACTCTGGCCTCGTTGGTTGTGTCGTTGACATTGTAGCCACAAGCAATGTCAGGTCTCGGGTACGGCTCTGACCAGCCCTCACTTGTACAGTTTCGGTACACAAAACCTGTGTGGTAACAACAAAAAAAAAGACAGAATGGGCTATGACCATTTCCAGTTGTATCTTTGTTGTCATTGGGGTTCAGTCACCATGTAGGGTTGCTCCAGGAACCAGGAGAGTATGTTGTTCCAGGCAGTGCACTCTGCATAGCTGGAGGCAAAATGCAGCTGAGCTGATTCTGTTGATACTTGCCCAGTGTACTTGTGTGGGTCATAATATTGTTTACCCACTCAGGAATGACTGTGATGGATATGTTTTTATTAATTGCAACATAAATAATACTGCTCAGTACATCTGGTGTTTCTTGGCCACTATTCCAAGACCAGCAAACACATGACTTGTTCAATCACAGATTCAAACTCCATGCAAACCTGATACTCTGCTGAATGCTCCCACCTCCTTACTGTGGTTTGTCATGCTCCAAATAGAACACAAAATTGTAGGTGGTCACAGCTTTTCAGTAAGATTTAAGTGAATACTAAAAGTCTTTTCCCCACACTGGGCATTATTTTACACTGTCGATTTCCTTGCTTACTTGCAAATTAAAGGTTAGGAAGAAATTCCCCTCACTTAAGCTCAACTTCTGGAAAGCTGAGTACTTGGGTCCAACTGTGTCCCTTGTGGCTGTCTTCGGAGAAAAATAGGCATTTGCAAAATTCAACTCATTTTTCAGACTAGTATCTGCAGAGACCACTTTGTCTGACCCTCATCTGCTGGGATGTCTGACTTTTAAACTCCTAATGCTGAGTGAGGTGAATGCCCAGCAAGTTGCACATAGCTGAATAGGACAGTCTTGAACTTGTCCATATTAATGTTTGGCCCTAAAGTGGAAGTGGGAAGTCCTGCCCAACACCACTTAAAATGTC
>VZUA01098226.1:0-18800 GCA_013401035.1 Horornis vulcanius | reverse complement strand
TTCTCTACTTCAGCGTCAACTATTAAGACACACTTACTTAACTTGGAGCAAAACACAGTGCTTGTAAACATGTCTGTGACTGTTTTGTGCTCGAGGCTGTCAAAGCAGGTCAGACAAGAAGAGGTGAAGTTCTGTGTTGGTGTGCACATGCTATTGTGTTGTATGCAAAGCACAGGAGATTATGCCAGGCACATCATATGGATAGACATGAGGGAAACTTTAACAGTGCTCCTTGGTTATAGGTGACACACACACTGGGCAAAGTGCAGCGTGCCCCACTCAGAGCAGACTGGGGGTCTGTCTGCAGTTTGTCTAAGGATTTGGCTTGGTATTTACTGGTACTTTGGAACTGCCTAGGCAAGAAGGACCTCTGGCTAAAGGGCTGTGGAACTGGGGCCACCTGATGTGGCCTTTGCCTCTGAATCCTCACAATTGTCACACCTTCCTTCATTCCTTGCCTAAGACACCATGCTCAGTTCTGTTAGTTGGTTCCAGATAATTTTGTTTCTTCTGTCTGCTGTGTAGAAAGGGGCCAGACAGTCTGGGCTGCAAATGCAAGTCTAGATGTGAGCACAGAGACCAGTGTTTGGGCAGAGCTCAGAGCCATCCACAAGGCTTAACATATGGGCCTTTGGTGTTTGTGGCTGCCCATCTGCTTTGTAAGTGGTAAGGAGGGGAAACCTTTGCTTTTCTTTTGAAGCAAGCAGATCTTTGTTTTTCTTTTTCAAAATTGTTTCAAACAGGGCAATGACTGTAGCAGTAAATAAACTCTGGAATCACAAGCCAACCACAGTATAAAATCAAAGAACATGGCTATGAGAATGAGGTTAAACTATTGCTGACTTTGACCCAAAATGCCAGATGCAGAGACTGAAATAAGATCCTAATGATGATGGAGCAGGTCTTGAGGTTCTGTTTTGAACAGTGTCACTCTGATTATTGTTTATCAGTTTCTTGATAAGGAGGGCAACTAAAGTTTAAGATGACTACCTCCAAGATAAGGCNACAGAAAGTAGCAAGGTTTCTATTTTAATCTGAGTGGCTCATGTCTGATTTCATTTAAAGAGCACTAAGTGCTTCTCCTCTGAGTTGTGTAATCTTTATTAGACAATCTAATACTTTGTCTCCTGTTCCTCCCTTCATAAAATGAATCCGTCTGCTTTTCTGTAAGTACTGGACCTCATTAATCTGTGCCCTATAACTGAAGAATGCAAAACCCTCTTCCCATTTGAATCATTAACTCCCTAAAGAGAAATGTAAACACATTTCTTAGGCATTACTGAAAAGCAGAAATGAACAGAAAGCAGGCTTACTTAATAGCTCATGATTACTGCAGCCTACTGGGAGTAAATTTCACTTCATTTCTACCTTATATGTCCCAGAAAAAGGACAAAAACCATTGCTTGAGCTCACCCGTTTGAATTGTTTGGCGAGCCATGAAACCTGAATTTCCATGAGATTGTGCCACTTGTATGGATCCTGTGACAGGCAAGAGAGAAATCCCCAGTGCAGACTTCCTCTGAATGAAGGCAAGAAAAGAGATCTTTTCTGCCTCCCTAACTGGATGTTTTGCCAAAACTCATGTGAACCTAATGCTGTGTGAAGTTTTGTCCTCATCAAGCTCCTCTGGAACCAGCCACTGGCTCTAGGAGTTATTAAAAGGGAAAGACAGAAATAAACATAAAACCTAAGTGGAGAAAACCCTTTTCCTTAAGAAACCATGCTAAAAACCTACTTTCCAGGACAGTGTTCAATTCCTGCACCTTTTTCCATCTGGCTAGAAAAGACAAACACTTAAAAGATCTTGCTACCTTAATTCCAGGCTTTTTCATGTTTAGCTTAGTGTTGGAAACAGAGCTGCTAAGTAACTATCATTCTTTAAAAGAAGGAGGGAAAAAATTTTATTTGAAGTTCAGACCTGAGTGTGGCATCTTTGTAAATAAAAAAAAAAATAAAGTGTTTAATAAGTGTTTAATAAATAAGTGTTTAATAAGTTTTTAATAAATAAGTGTTTAATAAGTTTTTAATAAATAAGTGTTTAATGAAGAATACCTGGGCAAGAAAAGCATCATTTTAGCATTACCTTTTTTCCCAGTCAGCATCTGGAAGAATTCAGGGCAGTGAGCAGTGACAGTCTGTCCCACAGTGGATGAAGGCCAGCAGCTCATGTTATCCCACATTCCAGCACATCTGCCTGGAGGGCCAACAAGGAAAAACCATACAGCATCTCCTTGTGACATAACACCATGAAACTTCTTCCAACAATGAAACACTGGGAGACATCTCTAAGTAGCACAACACCATGCAACATCCCCCACAGACCAAGGCAGCTACAGGAACAAAGATGCTCAGTGCTCTGAAGAGCAAGCTGGATGAGACAGAGCAAGTCCTGCTGAGACCTGGATAGGGCAGAGCAGGTCTTGATTGCTTCAAACCAGACCCAGCAAGCTCCCAGGCCTGTCCCATTCTTGTCATTGATCCCACTGGTCTCTACTAGACACATAAATAGCAATTAGGGTCATTCTGAACTTTGCATTAGGCCTTTTGCTACCTAACTGTTTGCTGGTAACTATTGAATGGCCCTGGAAAGATGAAGAAAATCAGATGGGATTTTTTTAAACTTATTTTCAGTCTTTCTAAAGCTTTCACTTTGAGTCATCCTAATGTTTTCCTTACGTAATATTTTTGTAAATAAGAGAAAATGCAACTAGATTACCCTGTTTGAGCAGGGGGAGTGGATCAGACAATCAGTTGGTCCCTTCCAGCCTCACCCCTTCTGTGATTCTGTGACCAGGAGTTTAAACAGCTTCAGGATGGTACTTAAACCACAGATCATTTAAATCACAGACTATTCTGAGTTGCATGGGACTCACAAAGAGAGTACAACTCTGAAGTGAATGGCCCATTTGAGGATCACGCCCACAACCTAGACATTATTAGCACTATGCTCTAACCAGCTGAGCTAATCTCATCATACTGGGGAGAGGATAGAGAGGAACAACAGACCACTCACTGAGCTTGACCTCTCACCCCATTTCCCTCAGTTGGGTGCAAGAGCTGCTTATTTTAAAGATGGGGTTGTTATTGTCCCCTCTCACAGTCGGAGGGAGGGAGACTTTTCCAGCTGCACCCTCAGCTGGACTGTATTGCCTTCTGGCAGGGTTGGTAGAGATGCATCAGAGAGATCATCTGGTGGCCAATGGACAGAATATGACAGTGAGCTCTACCTAGACATCTTGCTTAGATGCTGGATGCTGGTGTGGATTAATTTTGGCCTGAGGTTCAGAGTGTTAGTGGAGAAGACCTATGTTTGATGCTCTTTGTACCAAAGAGAAACTGCAATCCTACTATTTCTTATTTTGCTCTTCTCCAGATACAGATTGAAATCATTCAGACTAGTTCCCTTTTGCCTCTACTCGTCAGTGGTTTTAGCACAGCCTTCTTTGAGGATTCTACAACATAACAGGGGAAAAAAAGGCCACTGGGGCATGTCAGGACTGCCCTGTGCCTGCTGTATGCTGCATGTACATGTGGGGAGGAAGTGCTGACCAAGCACTCTCCTCAAACACTTCATGCTTTATAAGGCCAACCTCCATTAGCCTGACAAAAATATTTACATTTCTAGAAATGTACTGGTTTCCTCCTGTGCAACAGTCCTAGTGCCTGAAAATACAGAGCTGTTCACAGACAGGGCGGCACTCAGCCTTGGTGTCCTTCCTGTGCCAATGTTTATAAGTCTTGGAAAGTATTTACTTCAAAGCAAAGGTTTAAAGGCAAGCGAAACTTCACCTTGGGTGATATTTATGACTTAATGTGCTGCATTGTTTGCTTTATTGAACCTTCATGCCAACGCCACAAGCATAAAACCCCCAAATCAGACCCAATGCACAGAGACACCTTGCAAAATTATGATGTTGGGTGGTTCCTGTGCAGGAAGAGAAAACAAAAACCAGCCAAGCTATTCCTCCTGCAGGTGGGCTTCTTGCCACTCCTCATGGATGAAAGCTGATGAATCCCACCCCCAGCTAGATAAAGAGCCTCGGGGTGGAGACAAAGCACAGCAACAACCCCCCCACACAGCTCTGTGCTCTTTGGGATCTCCCTCAGGCAGCACTCAGAGCATTCTCCCAGCAGCAATACACAGTCACCATGATCAGGGGTTCCATGTCTCCAGTAGCTTCCCTGCCCTGCTCCTTGCTCCCAAGAGAATTTTCTTGTCTTCACTCATGCACAAAGAAGAGAGTAACTGTGACTTGGGTTATGTTAATATTACACTGCTCCCTTTCCCAAGCTAATGTTATCATAAGGGCAGAGTCTTGCACATGACCCCGGTTGCTCAGCTGCGAAAGGAAAGCTGTCTACATGATGAGGACTCAGTATCACAACTTTCCCAGGCCAAAAATCTCCCCTATACGAAGAGAAATCCTCTCTGAAATTCAAGAACTCTTTTTGGGTGACAGTAACTTGGAACAAGGAGGAAGCAATTAAGACCTTCAAGCCATGTGGTTTAAATGTTGGCTGCTGGTCTTCATTGATTTGTAAGGTAAATATAGTTAAGTAAATTTACACTTGCTGGGGTGACTTTTTAAATTACCTTTGTCCAAGAAGAGATGATTGCAATTGGCAGGATTTTGTTGCTGGTGTGTTCCCTAGTTCTGAGGATTACAGTCAAGCGACTGGATTAGAAGGTTCCCACAACTCTTCCTGTCACAGTAAGGTCAAAATCCCACTCTCAAAGCCTTGTAACAGATCTTACCTGTTTTTCTGCTTCTAAGGGACAGATGTATACTAAATGCATACCTCCCATGAGAAAGGATGCTGGAGTATCTGAGTTTGAGGCACCCAGTTCATGTGTGAGCAGCTTTTATCATGTGCATTTGTTCAGCCTTTACCTGAGTTCAGGAGCAGATCATTTTCAATCGTTCTGTTCCTTGCCTCCAGAGAAAGAGTCTCCACACACTTTTCTTCCTCCCTTTTCAGTACACTCAGAAGGTCACAGATGGGTGGAATAGCTTTGATCTACAGAATTTAAAAGCAGCGGAATCACTTTTTCTCTTAAACCATATAAAATCTTGACAGAATCTACCCTTTTTATGCTTATATTCCCAATGCAAATCTATCACTTGATTGTGGGCAATATTTCCTTGAAATACAGACAATTTTCCCAGTTAAGTCTGCATTCTTGTAGTAGCAGCAGGCAAGCACAGACTAAGTTTATGTGTACTCCCTTTTGCTGACATTACTAACATTGAGAAAAATGTGTTATTCTGCTAAATTAAGTACATGAACAGGATGCTCTTCTGAAAGACTGCAGAAACATCCAGGACACTGCTGGAGTCTCCTAGAGTAACAGAGAATTAATCACCCACCCATGGCAGTGTTAAACCATGCACCTGGCAGGTCATTTTCCTGGGCACAATTGATCCAAATATGCCCACTGGTTGCAGACCACCCAAGCCTGTTTCATTGCTACCATCTGGTAGCTGCAGGAGCCCACCTGAAAGCAGAATCTCACCCAGATTTTTGAGAGAATCTAGATGGTAATTTGTCCTAAGGTAATTTTCTCAACTTCCCATCCTCCTTTCTCATAAAACCATGTGGAAATGTTAGTGTTCACTCAATCCTGATGTAGCATTTAAATGTGTGTTTATATTTTACACAGCTGGACCAAAATGAGTGAAAAAACCAAACAGCTACAGACCATTAAAATGACAAGTATTGAAAATCATTGCAAAATTATTTGGAGGACAAGGTCTTAATAGTTATATCATTCAGAAAAAAAAGTATGTTTACCCTTTCTGTTATTTTTCCAGTGTCTATTCTTTTCGACACAAGAAACTTGAATATAAGTGGATGCCCATTATAATGAATTAGATAATTTCTCTCTAATGGATAAACCCAAAATCTCTATAAATTCTCACTATGGAACTTTTATGTACATATATATCAATGCATATGTATGTATATACATAATGAAGAGATTAAAACCAGTCATCAGGATCTATTAGTTGAAAAGTATCAGACAGAATTTGTTTATCTTCTTTGTTCAAGAAAGTTAATCCAGCATCATCATATTACTGCTCAACCTAATAAATCTTGTAGCATTGCTGATCACTTTCAGATTAGATTTGGGAGAACGAACAATCCCTGAAAACCTTGTAATGAGAACTATTACTTTTCTACAATTAAATTTTAGCATACCAGACAGTAGAGACTATATTCTCACTATTTTGGCTGGAAATTTTTTGAGCATTGTATTTCTGAACAAAGTTTGATCTTTTCAGCAATGTATCATACCTCATCTAATTAGTCTGGTGTGTTTAACTTCAGTATCTTTCTCCCTTGTTTTTGTGTGTCATGAAATAAATGAACTAGAAACTACCTGGTTTTGCACAATGTGATGAATTTTCTGGAATCACACATGCAAAGACTTTATATGAAAGAAACTCTCTTCTGATGCCAGGATTTGAATGCTAAGCATTTGAAGTGGCCAACATAACCAGTCTGGGTAGCGTGAGGGTTGTTAAGATGACACTGAACATATGTAAAAATAAATGCTAGGGATCATGGTAACAGTGATCTCAGGAACAGGGGAATACTCCATCTTAAAAAAAAGCCTCATTGTGTGGGCACTATTTTCCTTTAAGAAATGTGTGTCCTAAGAAAGGTTTTGTCTTAGAAATATTTAAGTTCTGTGTTATTTCTTTATGGCTAGAGTGAGGCCACATACTTTTACCACACCCAGTTGTGAAGATCACCCTGATGATCTGATACAGCATTACTTTCTTACACTAAATGTGTTGTTCAAGCAGCAATACAGCATAGGTAGTGCCTTACAATTACTGTTTCACCCCACAAAGTGATATCCACCTTATTCTTCTAATCAGCTGGATACCTCTTCCTGGAAATAGATGTGCAACTAACAGGATTTTAAGCCCAGGGAAAGCAGAGAGCTTCCAGGTGCGGGTTTAAAGACCTTGTTTTCCACCAACACCGTCCCTGAGCCAGTCTTTGCCAACACTGGCATCCGAGGGGGCAGGCTGGGTGTGAGCCCTCGGATGTTTGCAGAGCGATGCAAAATCGGCCAGGGCCGGATAACCCCACTCTGCTACCAGCTGTGCTCAATCTCACTCGTGTTTACATCCACAAGTGGGAGCAAACAGCCTGCCCCCGCTGCCTGAGAACGAGCAGGAAAAGGGGCTCCTCTACGTGCGGTTTCTATGTCTCTTCCTAAACAGCTCCCTGAAACAGTTTTGATCTCCTTGACACTTCACCAGCTACTAAAAGGATAATTAACTCTATCCCAACTGAAACCACGACAGAAAGAAAGACATCCTTATATTTTGTTTAAAGACAAGATACCAAACCCATTCCAAACAGAGATAACTGTGATAAATAGATCTCCAGAATGGGCAAAAAGCTGAAATGTTGATAGCAACAGCCAACACAGTTTTTAAAGTGTGAAATTAATTGATCTAAATGTTATTCAGAATTAAAGCCATTTAATTTTAAAATAAGTGGATTTAGTGTAATGAGAGGATTTAAGGAGCAAAAGATGCCTGGCAACATAAAAATAGGTATTTTGAAAGATTAGAAGAACCAATAGAAGGAGGTGCTCTTGGGGACACCCTGAGCAATGATAGATATTTACAGAGTCCTTTAGGTAGTACTAAGGATAAGAAACCAAAATTACAAAAACCATCACAGTCACAATTTTTATTGCAGAAGATGATCAAAAGGAAAAAGGTTTGAAGATTGCATCCACTCTGCAATTAAAATGTTTAGGCAGAGCTCAGGCTTTCTCACAGTTGGAACCAAATCCCCTGCTGGGACAAATAAACTGATTTTTCCATTTGTTGCAATGAAACAGTGATTTGATTCTTTCCTAACTTCTAACACCCAAGCTGGACATATTTCACCCTTTGTTTTATATGTATTCAAAATCTGAATAACCTGAGCAGCACCTGGAGTTCACAGCCCATGTTCCACTCTCCTTTCCAACTGATCCAAGTGCCTGGAGCCCAGAGTGACAATCTGCCACATAAATCTCAGTAAAGTGATAAAGCTAAAAATACCCCACGGAAACAAAACTTTGTGGTTTAAACATCACTTCACATTCCTTTAATATGAGTCCAGGAAGGCACTGCTAGATGTGGGCATTGCTCCTTAAGAGATTGATTGCTGGTGTAAATCAGTAAAGCTTCTCTTTTCCCCTTCATCATCGCACCTGCTGTGTTTGTCAAAGTGGGTTAGTAACACTGCTGTCTTTATAAAGGTGGGGGAAACTGAGGCATTCAGCATCTAGTCATCTGGCCACTGTCAATTAGTGTGGGAAGCAGCAGAAGCAAGAATAAAATTTAAGAATCCCAGGTTCTACACAGATCTTTTTAAACAGAGGCACCACAGCTTCATGGAATAGAGGTGCTCAGAATTATTCAGATAACATGTGGTTCCATGCAAATGGGAATAAACAGATCTGAGCACCTACCGGGACAGTTGAAATCCAGAAGATCACCCAGATGGTCCACATAGTCAAACACAGTCTGTTTTCTTCATCCCTCATGCATCAGAGGTCAGGAGGCTGTTTGTATGCTCTCCAGCGTGGCTCCTAGCTCTTTTTACTTCATCCTTTTCCCTCCTTGCTTTTTTCCCTTCCCAGCTTTGACCATCCTTAGCCAATGTTTCTCTCCAGCTGCAGAGCTCTNCTCGAGCCACCCCCCCCCTCCCATCCACCCTGCAAACTCTCCTCCTCCTCTGCAGAAGCGCCCTGTCCCAAGAATTACAGCACCTCTCTTGAGCATGTTCCTACTGTTGTCTGCCTCCCTTCCTGGCTATTATTCACTGTTATCGATGGGTGTCGCTGGGGAATGATCATTCCTCATGCTCCCACGATAAGGGCCCAAGCAGAACTCCCCTGTAAGATGTCAGCCCCACAATGGCAGGGGCAATCAATCAAGGGGAAGTACAGCCCTGGAGTAAGTGCTCTGCTGAGAGTTGGAGGAATGTGATTCAGGCTGCCTGCACTGCTTCTGCTCTCGACAGCTCTGTACATGCTTCCCACAGGGAACACACATCCCTGAGAGCCAGAAATCAGGAAGCTGGCAGATCCTGCTGCAGGTGAGCCTGCTGCCTGCATTTCCCACCAATCCCAGGTGAGCACAGCTGCCAGAGCAGAAGAAAACTTCTAGTCTGGGACAAACAGGAAATCTGCTCTTCCCTTCCAAATAGGACTCCAAATACTCCCTAGACTTCATCCTCTTATCCAGAATCTGAAGAAACAACCAGTCTGCATTTCACCCCAATGCTATAGGCTGCAAGGTGTCATTGCATTTGGATCCCACTGGTACCCTGTTGTTGGGATGCAGGTTCCAGACATCCTGGGTTTCCCAAAGATGGTTCCTTGGCAGTCCCCTCTCCTGTCAGCAGAGCACTCTTTGCTGTTCCTGGTTTTGTTTCTGTGGCAAAACTGTTGTAAAGGGGCTGTGTGCTTAGCTGGATGTGAGCTCCCAGCTGCCAAGGCAGGCACTCCAAAGCCTTGCTTGTCACTTTCAATTCTACCATGATACAGAATATGGCTTCAAAAAAGAGCCAAAGTTTGCACTGTGTACCAGTGTTCTCTCTCAAAGCATGTCAGTCCTCAGCTTGTCTCAAAACATCTTTTACCACCTATTCTAATTTACCATCACCAGACAGGTCAAATTTAATGATGGGCAGCCCAGAACACAGATGTTCTCCAGTTTACCAGTAAAGTCAGTGACTAGGAAAAATATATGGCTAATTGCCTGTGCACTGAAAATCCTGCCATTGGATTAAACAAGTGATCCGCTGAGCAGCACAATGAAGGAATTTGAGATTCCTAGCAAATGCTGCCCCTTCCATGCCCATTCTGACTTCAGCTCATCTCTATATGTGTTCATGAAGATCACTGAGTTGCAATGCTCCCTCTTTCCCTACACACCACCCTCATGTCTCCCCACAGTCCCAGAGCAGCAGTCAGGCGAGTGGCAGCATTTTCTTACCCCCACACTAGCTCCATCCTGCTCACCCACCACATTCACACAGCATCCTTTCCCCCCAAAATGGCAAATGCTTCAGTCTTCCTTGCCCCAGTCCACACTAAACTTGTAGTGATTTTTATTTCTTGAATACATCTGCTTCCCCACAGAGTTTGGTTGAAAATATCAAAGGGTTAAACAAACTGTTGAAAGGGGGTCTGAGAGGCAGCCAGACAATGCCACTGTAGTAGTCTGAAGAAACCACACTGACAATGCTACATCATCTCGGTGGGGTGCCAAGACTTCCTCTTCCTTTGGCTGAAGGAATATTTTATTATTCCGTTCATATTGCAGCATCTTCCCCTGAAAGCTAGCACTCTTTCTTGCATTTATGTAATTGAGAGAGCTTTGTTTCTGAGTGTACTTTGGAGTGTGGGGCTTTTTCCAAAATAGGCCCAGGAGGCTGGAGAGTCAATGTTGGATTTAAACACCAACAGTGTGAATTAACATTTTGTGATCCTCCCATTTTATTCAGGCTGAGTGTTTGAAAGAAGATGGATGCAAAATAAAACCTGGGAAATTCTCACCTGTGCAAACCATTGCTTAACTCACAGCAGATGTCAGCCCAGTGGGACAGACAGGGAGAGCTGGGAAACCTAACAGCAGCAGCAGACTACAAAGAATTATTACCAAGAATTCACAGAGCCCCAAATGAGATGTTTGTTTAATTATACAATAGCTGTGTGCATTTGCTTTTATACCTACTCAGTATACCCCTTGTAAATTTGTCACAGCTGGAATTTCTTTCAAGCCTGATATCTAAACCAGGAAAGAAACATCTGAATTTGTTCACACAGTTTTGAAAGACTTTTCACTTTAACTTTAGGAGTAAATAAAAGAAATTACTTTGCTTTGTACTACTTTGATTGTAGGATTGTTTACTTATCAAACACTACCCAACTTCAATTGTAAATATTTATTTATTAATACTTAAAAATTCCATTAGTGCTTGAAACAACTAAATTTTCTCCTCCCTTTGCTAAATAATTGAGTTGTTTGTAATGCCTTTACTACAGCTTGACAATCAGGACACACATCTGACATTTGGAATATAGAGACAAAACTGAGGCAAGAATCACCCATTTAAACCCTGGTTTGCATTCTTTATTTAGATCAGCCTTCCCAAGGAAATCTGAAAGTTTGCTGACAGATAATTCACTTTTTTCACCTACCTTTTCCACTCAATTGCTGCTTTAGAAAAAGCAAACTTTAGAGTGCCTCTCCAGATGTGCATCACGTTTAGACCCTCTGTTGTGGAAACAGGAATGGTTTTTGGTTTACACTCATCTATCACTGTCCAAACAGACTGATGTACATGTGAATTGGGAGGAGAAACATGTTCTATTTTACCTCTGTGTTAGAAAGACTGAAAGTGAACAATTTTATTCTTAGAATAAGCCTATATTGAAAACATTATGTCAAGGTTATAGGAATAGTTTTTTCTAACCATAAACATTTACATCTTACTAAGTATGGGAACTATGTTCTGGGATCTGAATTTCATGATCCGAAGCTTTTCTTGCTTAGGTTTTTATCCAAAATGAATGTTGCACTACTTTTGGACACATTTTACCACTGTGTTAGAAAAACTGAAACTGAATTGTTTTGTTCTTAATGCAGATTGCCTGTCTGAAGAAAAAAAAAAAAAAAAAAAAAAACCAAACAAACAAAAAAACAACTTTGCTTTCCATTCTCCCCTCTACCTATTTAGGTAAAAACAAACCCTCATAATTTATGGGTGATATGAGAAATACACTGAAGAAAGGTTTTCAGGATTACTTTTCAAGGGATGGTTCTTTAATGTTGAAAGCAAGAACATGTAAGTGTGGGGGGGAGGGAAGGGAAAGAGAAAAAGATTAGGGTTTTATATTAAATATAATATTGTAATAAAACTTTCAAAATCTGTTATAAACCAAGTAAGAACAATTCAGTTCTTAATAGATTAGAGTTTTTTAAGTGAAAGAAATGCCTCTGTTCTGTCTGCGGCCACACAGAAAATGACGCTTACTGGCGAGGAAGGAAAAAAAAATTTTTTTTCCTCTTTTTTTTCTGTACTTTCGCCATCAGAGGAGCCGGAGTGCCGCTGTGGGGATCCCTCCCAGCCCAGCCGCGAGTGCTGCGGCCCAGCGCGTCTGCCCCGTTGCCGAGCGACCGCCGTGGGGCCGCCGTGAGGGCAGGGCCGGGCCGGGCCGGGCCGCGGGGCTCCGGGAGGGCTGAGAGGGGGAACCGGGCTGTGCCGGGGCTCCAGGAGGGCTGAGAAAGGGAACCGAGCTGTGCCGGGGCTCCAGGAGGGCTGAGAGGGGGAACCGGGCTGTGCCGGGGCTCCGGAAAGGCTGAGAGAGGGAACACGGGCTCTGCCGGGGCTCCGGGAAGGCTGAGAGGGGGAACCGGGCTGTGTCGGGGCTCCGGGAAGGCTGAGAGGGGGAACCGGGCTGTGTCGGGGCTCCGGGAAGGCTGAGAGGAGGAACCGGGCTGTGCCGGGGCTCCAGGAGGGCTGGGGGCTGTGGCAGCGGCAGGTACGTGCTGTGTGTTCAGCGATGCCTTTCCCAGCCTGACGCAGCTGTAATGGCTTTGCACCGCATCCTTTGGTGCTGTGAGGTGTGCGAAGAGCTCAGAGACACGAGAAGGGATTAGAAAGCCCTAGCGCTGACAAGGAGAAGGGCGATAACCTGGTCTGAGGGTGTTTGGGGTGACTTTTGCCATAGGCTCCCAAGGTTTCATAGCTCTGTTGGTGGCTTCACACACACATGTACAAAAGTCTCGATAGACACAGCTGTCCTCGAAAATTTAAGAACATCAGGTATTCAGACATTCCAGGACCTTAAGGATTTGTCCTGTAATAGCTCTTTGAGCACACGCAGTGTTATTGAAGTTGGTGAGCCACGATGGCATCGGTACTGTAAATTATAAAAAAGATTACACCAGGAATCCTCTGAGCGGGTTTATGTCTGCCTACACCTTTTCCAACCTTGCATTCCCACTGCGGAATGCTGACCAGGAGAAGGAGGGTGGCAGTGGTATAAATTAAAGTTGAAGAAAACAAGTGGAAAAAATGTAAGCCTTACCCTTATGTTTAGAAATCTTTTGCAGTGCTTTTTCTGACTTTGGTTGGTGTCGCTACCTCAGAAGAAATTTACTGTTGTGCACAATAATGCAGCTCCTCTTATAGGTTTTCTATTGTGAGTGGAAAATTTGTGGCTGGAGTTATTGAGTGGAAAATATTATGAAGCCAGGGTTCTGGTAGCACATTATTTTAAGCTTCTTGCTTATTTATTATTTAATACTGCACTAAGCCATAAATCAAAACAGCACTTTATGAGCTTGAAGCACCTCTCAAGTTGTGCCTGAAAGATCTAAAGCAGACTGGAAAATCAGACAAATACCAGTGATGAGACCATAAAATGTAATGGGGGAGGTGGAGTAATGATTCAGCTTTGAAACTATTGACTGCTGCCTGCTTGAGTGCTGAAAATCCCAGCATGGCTTTTGAATTCAAGTACTTGTTCCAAAAGTATCGTGGTTTTTTCTCCACACAGTTCTCCAGTTCATACAAGAGCCAAGGGCTCTGCATGCTGTGTTTATGAAGATAATTTCTGGTGGATGGATCATGTCTGGTGTCTTTATTATGTAAAATTTGCACTTGTCGTTAGAAAAGTTTATGTTCTGATAACTGTATACTTAACACAGGATCTGAAATGCCTGTGGCTTTCTGCATTTACAGTTATCTTCACTGAACAAATAACCCAGATGATGCTATCCAAACCAAATACGAAAATGCCAGTTCTCTTATCCTACATATTAATATTTGAAATTTAAAAATTAATCTGCAAGTTAACAACTCAAACACCCAGGAGAGATTAAAATAACATCTCTGCAGAAATCAGTTCAGATAGTGGAATTAACAGAACCTGGTCTTTTCCTCTCTGCTGGAAGAGATGTTATGAAGAAAGAGAGAGCTATTATACACAGACCTGAAAGGCTAATGTCCCCAGCAAGCCTTAGAACAGATTCCCAAAGTGCTAGGCCTTGCAGTGGGAGCAAAGTGTCCTGGAGTCATTCTCTTCTTGTATTTAGCAACATAGAATAGTCTACTTCAGCAGGGAAAAAAAGTAGCTCCCTCTCCTAATTGTTTTTAGGTAGTTTTAGACAACAGATATTACCAGTGTGAGGGAAGATATTTTGATCATTATGCTGTTTTGGTTTGACCCCAGGCACTTAGGAGTTTTAGTGCCACTGAGAGCCTGTTTCTGTCCTACCATGGACCTGGTTCAGTCAGCCTCCCCAGACATCACAGTCACTCAGGGGTCCTTCAAGAAAGTACCCAGTGTCCTGAGCAGCCTCGTGGAGGAACCTAAAAAAGGACGTGCTGTCCCCAATCACCTGCTGGAATCAAGTAAGTTCCTGCTCTCTGACTGTTCCCAACCTTGTGGCAATTCTAGGATACACTTGGTTGTTNTTTTTTTTTTTTTTTTTTTTTGCAACTCCCATCCTGTTGGTTAAATTGCAGCTTCCTGAGAGCCCAAATCATGGGAGGGGTAGTCAGGAAAGAAATAGTGGCTGTGCTGATCCTGGCTGGCCCTAAAGTTTTGGGGTGGCTATTTAGTAATTCATTCCTACTTAAAAGGGGAAATAATCTCTCTTTTTTTTTCCTTGATAATAAATCAGTACAGCATAACTAGACTGGATCAATATAAGTACCACTCCTCGTGTGTGTTTCTGGCCTCTTTTTCTCCCTGTTTTGTGATCTATAGAGATTTATTCAGAAGGTCAGAGGAGCAGGGTTGTACAGGCTGAGCCTGCTGTGTTACACTATGGAGGGTATGAAGTTGGAACACACCACAAACAGATGCTGGTAAGTTTTGGAGCAGGAATCCCCTTGGGGCTCGTAGAAGAACAGCAGAATCTGAATTGACTTCTTGTGGTCATGAGACCTTTGCTGTAAAGTGCTCTGAAAAAAAGCACTTAAATTCAGTGGCCCTGCAGTAACAAAACAGACAAGAACCAGGCTGTGAGCATCACCCTCCTTTGTGCTCCCTGATTCCCATGTCTGCATCAGTGCTCGTGATCTGTGACTTGCACATCATGAATGAAGGATTTGGGCCTTAACTCCACAAGAGACTTGTTTTCAAAATGTCCTTGGACTGTCACTGTGTCTGCAATCATGTTCACTGGTGGGAAAGTTTCGAAAGTACCTCTGGTCTTTTGCCAAGAACAATTTATTCTGAGAAAGGAAATTCTATGCATTAGTTTGATTGCCTTTCCTCGTGGGTGGTGTGGGTATTTCCTTTTCTACTCTCTGCTTTCCCTTTGTCTGCCTTTGTTATTCACATTTTAAGTGTGTTGAGACAGAGGTTGGTAGTTATGTTGGGCTAGGTTCTCTGAATATAATGAAAGTAAACAAATGCAGGAGGCTTTGCAGGCTGAACTATCACTATCCAAAAGTTTGTTGGTAGTATACCAAGAGAACCATAATTCCTGTTGTTTCAGATGTCCCTAAAAGTAATCAATAAATTACTTGTTCCAAATAAAACATTTGTACTTTTTGCACGCAATTAATATAGCAATAGAATTTGATTCCATAGTAGCATCTTTCAAGCAAGACTGTTATTTCTTGGTTAAAAATTATGATTTGTTTCCAAAGAATAAAAACTCAGGATGTAAGTTTTGTGTAATTTTCTTTTAAATTCAGAGCATGTTTAGAATTATTCCTGCTAAAGTAGAAATCTTCTTTGCTATGGAAGATTTTACAAAAAGTGCAGTTGGCAATCTTAACTGACCTCTTATATTGTAAAGTGTTTTGTGGTTTTTGTGTTCTTTTGTTCTACAGAAGCTGATAAATATTTCTACCAATGCAATAAACCTTCACATAATACCACCCCAGACAGTGTATTTTCAGATCAAATACAACAAAACAGTAAGTGTCAGAAAGTCTTCACACTTCTCTTTGCATGCAGCACAGGTTTTGTGCCATATAAGCAATTTTACATGGCTTTTATCTTGTTTTGGGTCTTGTTTGCTATTTTCTAGAACCGGCTTGTCCCTGGTTTGTCCCTTGTGGCTACTGTTGATTTTTGCCCTGATGAATGGCGATATTACTATGACTGCATCCGAATTCACTGTGAGGTGAGGATTCATTGCAAAACAGAGTTAGAGTTGTAGTGGAATGAAACAAGTATTAGAGCATGATGATAATGATAAAGATATAGTTAATTTTCTAGAGACACATAGATTTATTCCCAGTGAGTCTTGAATGGAGTATTTAACTTAAAGCATTAAAAAATTTTCTCTGCAAACATCCCAGAGCTGTAGGTAAGGTTATATAATGTATTCTGCTATTCTTTGCCAGCAGATCAGTCTTTGTGCCACCCTGATGTAGTTATGTGCCTTAGGTGAGCAGCTCGGAGGAGCTCTAGAGGGTTGCATAAAGTATGGAAAGAAAGGATAATAAAAGGTAGAATATTCTGAGGTACAACACAGTGATAATCTTTAAGGTGTTTTATGCCCACTTACACGCTAACTACTAGAAAAACTTCTTACTTCCACAAGAGGCTGAGAGAGTTGGGGCTGTTCAGCCTGGGGAAGAGGAGGGAGGTTGCATGAAGGCATCATAGCAGCCTTCCAGTATATGAAAGGGGCTACCAGGAAGCTGGAGAGGGACTCTTCTTCAGGAACTATAGTGATAGTACAAGGAGTAATGGGTACAAATTGAAGAACTGGAATTTTAGTTTAGATATTAGGAAGAAATGGTAAGACACTGGAACAGTTACCCAGAAGGGTTGTGGATGCCCCAACCCTGGCAGTGTTCAAGGCCAGGCTGGGTAAGGCCTTGGCCAGCCCGGTCCATTGGGAGGTGTCCCTGCCCATGCAGGGACTGGATGATCTTTAATGTTCCTTCCAACCCTTAACATTATATGATTCTATGATCTACTAATTGTAAGATACAAATATTTGCACTTGTTTGTTTGTTTGCAGGGAGATGATACCTTAGTTGTTCCCATGCATGCTTACCCTGCTATGAATGTTGTGGAATTTCCATCATTTATAAATCTGTCTGATGTATCGATTGGTCAGAGGTGAGTTAAGGACACACATTTGTCTACATTTTGTGAGACATGGCCAAACCCTGAAAAATCCCATTTTCCTCTATTCATAAAATATAATGTCATGAAAGCCTTAAGAAACTCAGCTACCATCTGGACTGCAAAATAATTCTGTATATGAACTGGGTCAGGTGCACATTCACCATAAAGTAAATGCTGTATAAGCTAAACATATATAAAGATGGGGCTGGGGTTTTTTTTCCTTTTTTTTTTATTTAAAAGTATTTAATGAGCTAGACATCATCTTACTTTGTCTACTGCATGGATGTAGCACTGGCTATTCTCATGAAGTAATCAGTAATAGTTATTAATAGGAACTGGGAAGGGTAAAATGAGAAAGCAGATTCTCTTTATTAGAGCCTAGCTGTGCAGTATATTTGCTACATTAGTTGTAATTATGGTGATTTATGTTAGTAAGGTTTGTTTGTAAAGATTTGAGTGAATTCTAGGAAGTGAAAGTCTTAGCAGGTAGTTTTGTCTTAGGCTATGAGTTGAAACTCATGAATTATACTGAAGCACAGAAATAGGCAAGGCACATACAAGAAACATACAAAAATCTGCAGTACAAATGAGCCCAGGCTGGCAGAATAACATTTGTGTCTCTTTGTTTGTTTGTTTTTCTGATCCCCTTTAGTCTGCTAATTTTAGTGAATCATAACTTTGTGAGTTTCTCACAGGACTGAACATAACTCCTGATATTCTCGGGGCCTTTAGGCATGAAGGGATCCTGTTATTTGCTCCATTTTAGTGCTGGAGTATACAGAACTTTCATATTCTCAGAATACAGAGAAGATATTAAAAAGAGAACAAAATATGATTTTAAATAATGGGATTTTTTTAACACAGCAGGGGTGCTCAAAGATACTCCTGAGGAAATTTGGAAGAATTCCTGAAGACAAAACTTGTGGTTTCAAACCTTAATTTTTACCAGTATTTTTCAGCATTAAACTATTAAAAAGTTTCTTAAAATGAAAGCTTTCTGGGATAGTTGGTACTTTACAGAACCTGAGAGAATTTGGGCTCAATCCATAGCCCAAGAAGTCAATGGAAAAACCGGCTTTTATTTCCATAAATGTAGGATAAAATCTGTATTCTACCACTCACTATTCTCTTTAGGTTCAGAAGGTCCATCAGCCAACAGGTGGCATATTTGGCTTGTTTTTAAGGCACTTTGGTTGCTGTTCAAGCTGCACTATACCCTAAAATCAATTGTCTGCCCAGTCTGCCATTGCATCTTCTTTGTGAGCAGGCCGTAATAAAGCACAGAAAAAAGACTTTGGCTATTATTGTTTATTTTTTTTTTAAGCATTTGAAAATGTGCTTTCCAGAGGAACACTGTGTGTAACATACATTCTTTGCTAATCAGCAGGGTAGGATTTCAGTCAGAGAATTGATAAAAAGCAGAAATAAGCCTGCATAAATGGATCTTGATTTTCAGGGTGATGAATGGTGGTGCACCAATGCTTTTGTGTTTCAGTTCAGTGAAATCACTTGCATGCAAAGGCAAGACAGGTTGAAAAGATGTGTGCTAATACTCCTCACACGACCTGCACGAGACATAAAGGGCTATTCTGAAAATTAGGCCCCAGCATCATTATTTCTACAGTGGTTAAAGTTCAGTCATTCTGATGTGTTGGAGTTTTCA
>VZUA01098221.1:7959-24791 GCA_013401035.1 Horornis vulcanius | reverse complement strand
AGGTTGTCATAGACAGGAGGCCAGTCCCATAATTTCAGAGAGTTTTTTTCTGGCTGTAGTGACTTCAGTCTGCCCTTGCTAGGTGATAAATGGTTCTCATTGCCCTGGTAGTTCTTCACTTTCTATTGCTGGGGAATCAGGCCCATGGTATTGGTTCTGACACAGCTCTAATAAGGATGTTGGAACTTTCTGCAAACCAATTATGGAGTTGATAGAAATGAATGCAAAGCTGTCCTCTACTTTCAGCTGGAGATGGGGCATAGGGAGGATGGGGAAGTATTAAAAACACAGTCTCGTAAGCCCAAAGGCTAACAATATCAAGACAACTTAAAATACAAGGTAGATTAAAAAAATCCATTTGGCTGAAGGGAGGGTGTGTAAAGGAATTGTATAGAAAATGAACAAGCAAGGGAGATGGAATTTAACAGATAGCCAGCAATGCACACCTCAAACCAGGGAGGGGAGGAAAGAGAAGCAAAAATCAAATCACACTTGCTTGAGGCGGCAAAGAAACAAGAAAAGGCCTTATCAGAACATCCAGAGAGGGAGAGGCATCTGAGAGTTTCCAAATGAGAAAGTGAGGCAGTGAGGGAGACAGGAGAGTGGCAGATATTTTCAAACACTTTTGCTCAATTTTCTTTGCTTCAGATGACATAATTAATCCTCCTGCAGGGCTACTTTTCAATACCAGCGACTGCTTAAGACATATGCATCCTCTCAACCTCTCCCTACCACCCACGGAGAGTATCTTGTGGATTAGCACCTCCTGGGAGGGTGCCCCGTTTGAGCCATGGAGCATTCGTTGGGTTTTGGGAGCAGCAGTCACAAGGAGAAATGCCAGAAGGTTTGAGCTGACATCTGCTAGTAGCCCTTGTGCCAGCCCTGTGTGGTTTATCCCGTTCCTCTGGGATGGGTGACGTTAAAGGATCGACAGCGCTTCTGGGCAGGTTCTTTATTTCTTCTGTAAGCGGTGGGGGGAAGCAAGGGGGTGGCAGACACACTATCTCTTGATTAGGAATACAGAGGAAACTCCATTTAGAGCATTTTCCTCTATCCTCTACACATATCAATATATAATACATATCAATATATATCCCCACAATGTATATATATGATTTTTTTTTCACAGAATGGCAGCAAGGGAGCTTTTACCTCCCACAGATGAACAAGGGCCTTAAGACTATCCTTCCAACTTTCAGTGCCTGACCTCAGTGAGACAATTCAGGTGAGCCTGGTGGCATTACCTCGCTGAATAAGAGCCTCAGATGATAAAAGTGAGTGCAGGAGATCTGTTATGTTTCAGTTTCAGTGGGGCAGCTGAGAAAATGTTGCATAATAGAAAGAAATGAGATGAATTCCTAGCTGATAAAACATGCCATCTGAGGGCTTGGCAGATGAGAAACAGAATGAAATCAATGGGCTAAAGTAGAATAAGAAAGGCTTTTGCCAACAGATCAGAGCAAAAAGTAACAGTAGGGAGAAAGTAGGTCTATTAGTAAATGAGGATGGGAAAGAAATTAATGATGGCTCGAAAATGGCTGAGATTGAGAACTTGGTTCCCTTTCACCCTAAAGCATCATGAACAAGGTTGAAAAATAAAAAGAACAGTTTGAAAATGTAAAGGACGAACTGTGAAATAGCTGTTTAAGAGTAGGTATGGGAAACTTGCAACAAGATAATGTTATAGGTCAGCTCTTCTGGGCAAGATACTATACCAGGATGGTTTGGCTCCACAGGACCCATCCAGTCTCAGTGAGACCCAGCTGGGATCATTAGGCAGTCTCTATAAAAGGCTCAGAACAGAGCTGGCAGATGTCTCTGGGAGATGATCCATGTTTGGAGGAATCCCAGATCCCAAGAGATTTGAACAGAGCAGGCAGGGGCCATAGCAGAATGGTTCTAGCTAAAAGGGGAAAAAGATGAGAGTGTGCTGTGACAGACAGTGGAGTTATTGGCAGGTCCTCTTGAGAGTGGAGGGACTGACCAGCTGCCTTACACACAGGCAAACAGCTGCAGAACACGTGGGCTAGGATACTTAAAGTGGTTAACTTTGCTGCAATACTGGCAATTATTTCTGAAAAGGCAGGCAGATTTGAGGAGATGCTTAAAAGGCTTTCTTTTTAAGAAAAGTCAGTGGCCTTCAGAAAATAAGTGATCCTGTAAGTAACTGTCTTTTCAGTCTAATTTCTGTCTCTAGCAAAATAATAAAATATTTGGAAAACGGCCAAGGAGTTCATAGACAATGAAACTATAAGCAACAGCGAGTGTACAGAGAAACTCCACGGCCAAACTAATGCATTTGCCTTTTGTAAAGAGCATAAACTTGGAAGACAAAGGACACCTATCACACACGTGGATTGCTGCAAAATATTGTTTTAATTGCTTTAAATTCTGTATTACCTTACAGGAATTCGGAGAGGAACATTGGAGAGTGAAAACTGTCCTTGGGAGCCTGAAAACACGGCTTTATTAAACTGACAGCTCATGCAGCTCCAAGGAATGTATCCTTTCCCTGGCCTGACAATATCTTTGGTAATTATCCTATCTCTGCTCAAATTACAAACAAAAACTTGGGGCTCAGCTCTCTGGAAGATCCCCAGTGTTACCTGGCAACTTTTTCCCTCTGTTCCACTCCCGGAAAAATAGCCCTGGAATATCACTGAAGAGGTCCCAAAGCCAGTCTTGCTAAATATGCCAGAGCTGCCCTTGCTGTGCTTCCCTAGACCAGGCTCGTGTAACAAGCTCTATGCTCTGAAGGCTGCTCCCATATCAGGGTTTTGAATGTGCATGGGAGGCTTCTGAAAATGTTTTGACTTTCTTTCATGTTCTTGACCTGCAAGCCACAGATGTTCCATGCAAAGCACGGTTGGCTGTGGCCACAGTCCTTGGTTGGGTTGTAGATGATGCATTTGGCACTTGGATTGGGATGATAGCAACTAATGAACATAGTGAAATAAAAAGATTTATTTCCTTTCTTCCTGCCTGGACAGGAATGTTTTTCAGCTGAGCTTGTCTTTATAAATAATGCACTATTACACACAACTTCTATCTGTCATTTTAATTTGTTTCCTTTCACTCTCCTCCCCCCACACATGTTCCTCTCCCTGTGGATTTTCTGTTCACTTTCTCTCTTTCCCCTCCAGAGTCTTCTGTGTAAAAATGAAAAGGAAAAAAAAAAAGCTTCAGCTGAAAACTGCTATTTGTTTATCTCCAAGCAGTCTGCCTGCTGTCCACATATATTGCTATTTTTTCCCAAAGGGAAGAATAAATCCTTTGGGGAAAAGCCCAAAACTTTTGGAGTTGGGCAAAGCCCAAAGTCCCTTTTCACAAAGACGGAGCTTGACAAAAGCTCTGCCACCTGGGGAAATCTCTCAAAGGCCCAGGCTCACATCACACCTTGATGGGCAACTGCAAGAGCCTGTGAAGGAAAGCCTTGCTGAGATATGTTCCTCTTGCTCAAGGATCAAGCTACAAAAAAGAGAGGACAGGAGAGGGTTTTTCATTCTCTAGGATTCTGGTGTATAGAGTAGTTCTTGACTTTCTCTTTGTCCCACTGAATATGAAACAAAAGGGCAGATAGCTTTTTAATGAATAAAACCTCATTAGTAACATTTCTGGAGCATAGTTTAGGAGGAATAATCTAACATGGGTGGGTTACAAAATGCTTCTCTGCCATTTAGATGGTGTGGGGAATGTGTCCAGCTCTTCCATGAGCATCCAAAAAGGACATAATCATTTGGTTAAGGATCCCAGAACCTCAGCTGCTCATCTGTAGAATTAGGTTAATAACACCAATTACTTGGATCTCTGTTTTTGGGGCCCAGGGATGCCTCTTGGTGTGCACATGTCCCATGCCGGGCACAATGGACCTGTGAGCACAGGTGAATAATTACAGAGAAACATTCTGGCAAAAATAGGTTAGGGTGGAGTGGAAGAATTTGTGATGGCCACAGAGCATTAGATAAACTTGCTCTATACAAGTATAAATACCTCTCAGACAAGACATCTCAGTTCTGCCAGGATGGGAGAAATGAATGCTGATATTTGCAGCTTGCATGCAAATTTCCTTGCCTTATCCCTGAAAGAGCCAAGTTGCTGTCAGTGCTGTCAGAAATCTGGTCACTTGTGTCTTAGTTACTCCCCAAAGTGAGAAGGCATTTTTAAGCAGCTCGTGATGTGTTGGTTTAGCCCAAAGCTGTTGTAGCCATGGGAAGCTTTCCACGACTTAGGCTGGGGCAGCACTAAAAATGTACACCTCTGGAAAGACCTGTTTTGAAAAGTTTCTTAAAAATATTCTCACCTGTTCAGGCAATGTATTACCAGAACAGAAATGTTCTGCAGTGGGGCATGATCAATGCTGAAGTTTGCAGCAGAAATGAGGCACAGATCTGCTGCCTGGTCAGTATGGTTCAAGCCATGACCTGCTGTCAGTGTCCCTGACCACTTCTCTTTTCTCTTTTTCACTCAAGTTCTTCTGCTGAGCTGGGTGGTTCCGGATTTCCAGGCCCAGCTGAACTGAGACACTCAAGTTTTTTTGTTGGTAAATCTTTCTTTCAGATTTCTGCTTTGTGAGGTCACCAGCCCTTCAGTGTTCTCAGCTCTTCAAGAACTGTTCTCTTCAAGATACCCATCTACCCTTAGATTCCTGGGCAGATGGATACCCCCCAGGTATCCTTCTGCCCAGAGGGGAGAGAGAGAGGGTAGAATGTCTTAAAATATTTCTGCTTTCTTCAAAATATTGATCCTCTCATGGTTTTACTGTTTCATCACAAGAAAGATTTCTTACAAAAAGAAAAAAAAATAAAGCTTACAATTTCTTGGGGCAGGGAGTAGGGAGGAGGATTTGCTTTTCTGGCTTTCTTTAACAATGCTCTCTATTATTTGCCTATCTATTTATTTCTGAACTTCTTATTGTTGGGCACAGATGTCAAACACTACCAGGCTGAAACATCTAATTGTCTGCACTAGTGTCTGTGTTTCACATGTTTCATCCTGATGTCTGTATATATGCCATGAGCAACTAACTGGTCCAGTCAAATACCACTTCCAACTACAGAAGGCCAGGATGTTTTTGAAAGGGGACTGTTGGCTGGAGTCACAGACCCAAGGTACTTGGTGTTGCTTGAGGAAAGCATTGGAAAACAACCCATTTATTAGTTGCCTTCCTTATTGAAAGTGCAAAATATTCCTTATATGTCCAGTGTGTTTGGGGTTGGGGTTGTGTGTGACATCCAACCTAGGGAAGAGTTGCTTAGCAACTGTGTCCTGCCCTCAGGCTGCCTGCAGCTGCCTGTGATGTTCTGCTTTGATGATGGAAATTCTTCCTTCTTGTGTTCTCAGGGCTCTTTGTGTGTATCCCGCTGGGGTGTACGTTGTGTGCATAGATTTTTCTATTGAGCTTGTCTGATCTTACCAGCTTAGGTGCCAAACTCACCTGCTCCTGCAGTCTGAATCCATCTTTGTTAATTAAGGGCAAGGGTTGTTTTTCTAACACCTGGCTTGCACAAGAAACTTGCACCAGTTGAGTGCAAGTGATTTACAGGCTGGTTGTATAAACCACTTCCTTTCCCTCTCTTGTGGAAACTGCTTTTCATGTGCCCTCGGGGTGACCTTGCCATTAGAGGGGCTGAGGGAGATAAGTCTACACAAGAGGAGGAGAGACTTGTCCTGAGTCAACTTAGAGGTAGCTAAAGCAATTTCAAAATCTAATTTTGATGAGTCCCACACACAGGCTCTCAGTGTGAAGTGATCAAGTAATTGCTGTGACACTTGATTCAGTATACACATTTTACTTGCTGGCGGAGCTGAGGGCACAGAGCAATGGATGGTCCTGCAAACAGCTGAGTCAGTGGAAGGTACTGCAGTTGCTGACAGCTGCCCCTGTGGTGCTGGGATGCCATCCCTCAAAGAGTTGCCAGCTGAGCTGCTTCTTTCATTGCTCCTCTCTGTTTCAGACCAAATGGGCAAATTTGGCTTAAAGACTGAAAGTAGAAAGCCTCAAAGTCGAGAGAAGGCAGTAACCTTTGGTGGAGGACAGTTCACAGAAGAGTTCTCTTTCCTTGACTTCCTTGGTGTAGCAGAAGGTCCTGCCTGCACTCTTAATCTTGCTCTTGGGCAAGATGTTTGGTTACTCCTTGAGCTCCAGTAACTGAAATGCTTTGGAGGATGGCACCATATTCCCCTGGCATAAACAACCTGGGAGTCATTCAGAATGAAATTACTCTGTAAAAGTGCTGAGTCTGTGAACAGACTCAGTCAAAAAACCACCTCCCTTGTGAGCTACCTCTGCTGACAGCTCCTTCAACAGGTAGGAAGCAAAGGTGCTGAATATCAGAGCAGGGGAGGGAAACAGACAACTCCAGCTGCGTTTAGGTGAGGGCTTGTTTGCTTTCTGTGGTGCTTTCTCAAGATCAGTGTCAGAGTCTCCACAGGAAGATTTTTTCCCCTGTTTCTGCTGTCTCTGGGGGAACTGTTTGATAGGCACCATGGATTTGCTTGCAAACACTTTAAATGATTTCCAGAGCTTTAAGTCCCAGAAGGGGGTCTACTTCCCAGCCGAAGCTGCTCAGTGGTTCAGGTCAGACCCCTGAGAGATGGCCTATCTGATGAACAGGTGCACCCTAAGGAGCAAGGAATGTCTCAAGTGCCTTAAAGGAGGCTGTTGTTATTTGTAAACACATGCTAAGGTATTTTGCCTCCATTATGTTATTACCATAATCATTACTTTTACTACCACTCTGTGGGTTTTGCCTAACAGTATCATTTATACATATCGAGGCCACTTCTGCTTCAAGAAATCATGAGATAAGATTAAAACAGAGAGTGGAGGATGAATCCAGCAGGCTTGTGGTGGTACTCACATCTGCTCTCACCCAGAATCATCAAACCCACTCCTTAGCTCTGTGCCCTTCTCAGGGCAAACAGTCCTACACCAACAAAATCCAATTCTCTTGAAAATTCTAATTGGAAAATATCGTTACTTCTAGGCCACACAAATAGACAGTGGTCTTCAGTCCTGGCAACTCAAATTAGTGAAAGGAGGAAATAGAATGGGTGATGAAAGCATGAAAGATGCAGAAAAAGAATGGCAGAAAGGGCCTGGAGCTGAAAGAGAAGGATGCTATGTAAATAAGCAAGGTAGTTTATAGGGAGATACAAATTCTTCTGTTAGACCAAATGATACAGATGGGAAAAAATAGTGTGGGTTTTCTGATACAACAGCAGAACACCTGATGTAGTCCCTGTTGGAGACAATAAAAGGTGGCTCTGTTGACCCGCTGAAAGCTCTCTTCTTTCATCTTGCCTCTATGAACTTTGGGCTCTTTTCAGACTTTTCAGGCTTTTGTAATGCTGACTGTTGTTGACTATTAAGGGTTTAGAACAGGACATATTCCCATTTACCATGTTGTGCATAGGGAATATCTAGCTGATGCTGTTGAGATTCCCTAGCTGTCAGGAACTGTTCTGTGCAAATCCAGGGTGGTGAAAAAGATGGAATATACCCAGCTGTAGTGCATGAATGGAGGTAGGTAACTTTCTGGAGAGACTAAAGCCATTCCAGTTCATTGGTTTGTTGATAGTGAAATCTCTTAAGGGATAGAACTGTGAAACACCAGCAAACCTACTCCTTATCCACCCCCTTTTCCTCAGCTGTAAATACTTCCAGGTGCTAGGACAATGATACAGATTAAGCTATTAAGTTTGTCCAGACAGTGTAATCACACTGGGAACTGGGAAGCAAAGGGACCAGAGAACTACGCAGCAGACGTGAAAAAAGTCTGGCACAAGAATGAATAAGTATCTCGAGCAGGGAGCTTGTTTTTATTCTTTGCAGCAGGCTCTGTGCTCACCACAGCTACTCAGCTGTCTGAATGTGTATGTAAAGCAGTATTATAAATCTGTGGTGCTACATGTGCGTTTTTATTCCTATTACACTGTATACATATTTTATTATGTTTATCATTAATATTCAGCATGGAGTATTAGCAGAAGTCAGAAGCAGTCAGTTCTGCTATGGTTCCTCCAACAAGCTTTCAAAAGGGCTTTCCAAAAGCTGAGACCTCTTCATTACTGCCTTGCCTCATATGAGCTCCTTCCAAAGCTCATGAGAGTCTGCTGCATTTCCTCATCCCTCCCCATCCCATTAGCTTTAGATACAGTGAGGAGCAGAGGCACAGCCTTCTGCCATAAACCCAGGTTTTGCCTAGCTGGATGAAAAGTGACGAGGATTATAATTAGTGTTGGTTTGAGTCTTTTGGTTGCAAAACTGGAAGCGGGTTCCCTCAGCATTTTCTTTTAATAATAATTAATTATTAATCGCCTCAACAGAAGAGGGAGGAAAGGAAAATTACTGGTGCTGTGTGGAATAGACATGATGGGAAGTTGAGACTCTGGAGTCTGATTTGAAGAAATATTTGACTCATTAATTATTGCATTTTAAATAGGCTCTGAACCCACTGGAGAACATGTTTCTCTCCTTCCTTTGCCTGCCATGTGCAACCACATGTTGGAAATCTCTGCCCCCCTTTCTGACCTCAGCACTGCTATAAAGCAGCTGGAAGCTACAAAGGCATTCTGGTTAATGAGACAGGCAAAAAGACCTCTATGTGTCCCTCAGTGCTTCAGAGAAGTCTGCATCATCCCAAGGGTCACCATAGCAGAATTCCTCTGTGGCTGAGATGGCAGAGCTCCCCAAGGCCTTTGATTCTGCCTTGCCAAAGTAAAGAAAGGGCCTAAAGGCAGAGTCTAGAAAGAGACATTCTAAAGGGAGCCATTTGAAGAAAAGAGCTAAAAAAATAATACCAATAAAAAACCCAACCCAAACCAAAAAAACAAAACACACACACAAAATAACCCAAATCAACAAACCCCAACAAAGAACACATAGTGAATTTAAGGGGCCCACAAAGTTAGACAAAGTGCCAGTGTCTTTCTTGAAGTTCATCCTTGGCTGAGATAGTTCTGCTTGGTGTTGATACAAGACAGTTCTTGTTCAGGGGAAATCAGTCTCTCTCTTGTAATGATCATATTGGTGCTTCAGTAGCAAGCTGTCCATTTCCTTTCTTTCTTTCTTTTTTGTAAGAGGAAACCCTTCTTTTTTTCCCCCTTATTTTCTGTGCCCTCCCCATGGTTCTCAGCACTATTGATCAAGGAAGTTTACCTTGGGTGTTCTCTCTCTATTTCACCTCCTGGTGTGAATTGTGCCTCATCAGCTGCTGCTCTTTCACTGCTTTCACTGTTCTTTCACTGCTGTTTGAGCCCTTTCTCCTCTTCTCTCTGCCTTTCAAACAAGTTCCATCATTATCACTGCTCCCTTTTCTGAGGCCAGTGCTCACTGTAAGCCTGGGGGTGTCCCTCCTGTGGGGACCACATTTAACTCTCCCATCTCCTTCAGCCCACCCTGTCATCTCTTGTTTGTTTGCCTGGACTCTACCACATCTCTCCTTCACTCTCCTTCCTACTTCTGAAGCCTTCCTGAAGGGAAGTGTGTGTGCCTGGGTGAAATTCTTCCTCCTTGTGTGGAGGCAGCATGGACTGTTTTGCAGGATACTCATCACAGAACCCGAGGCATTGAAATTCATAAGCAAGAGTTTATGCTTCCTGGGCAAATGACTTGTTTCTCCATGTCTCTGCTTCTCAAGGTGTAAAATAAAGAAGGTGACACTGATGTCTCCTTTTTAAAAAATTATTAGTATTTTGAGGTCTGTCAGTGAAGACTGGCAGATTAGTAGCAGCGGTCAATATGCATCTTCTAGCAGCAGCTTTTACTGAATTCTCACATTAGTCACGATTTCCTTATTGATATCTGTGTCAGGTCCCTGCTCCAGCATCCCAGACCCACACAGAAGCTGCTTTTGCCACATCCACTCCTTTGTTAAAATCCATCATCATTGACTTGTTGCACTCTGACCTATTCACAATTATCCCTTATGTGATTCTTCCCAAAGCCGTGCTGGGCACAGCACCATCAGGCATGAATACTGCAATTTTAGGGAAGGCTGATCAGTACTGTGGAGAGGTAATTCCCCGGTAAGGTTCCCAGATCTAAGCTGATTCTTTTCTGATTTTCCTGAGCCCTCTGCGAATACCCGTGACTTGTGTGATCACACTGGCTTCAGTCACTGACCCCCACGATTGCTGCTCTCCCCACCCTTCCCCCTTGCTGTCACACTTGATCCCAGGCACCTTCTCCAGGCTGCTCCTTCCCTCTCCACGCTGTAGTGTCACCGCTTCCCTGCGCTGTCTCTGATCCTTCTGCTTCCTCTCTGGGCCGTTCCCACCTTGCTTCCCCCGCCTCCCCACCCGCAGTCAGAAGCCCCTGAATGTGCTGCGTGTGCAAGAGCTGCCTGTGGAGAGCTTTCTCTCCTCCTCTAGTCTGCTCCGCGGTGAGATGCGGGGCTCTCTCTGCCAGGGATACCGCTCGGACATGGATTGCTCCCTGCCGTTTTCCCTTATGCGCCAAAAAGCTCCTTTTGGCGCTTCAATATCGCTTTTCCTTCACCGCTTGATGGTGCTCTTGGACACAGCAATTCTTCACGGCGCTGCAAGCAGGGCCAGTGCAGCCAGGGTCTTCAAAATCGGCCTCTAGTTCTGAGGAGCGTGATTATTCCAGAGCTCAGTTCTAATCTAACCCGTAGCTACGTTCCCATCTCTAAACAAGATGCTTTCTTTTTTTCTTTTCATGTAAGGAACAGCATCCTAAATTTTTGCCTGTTTGGGTAAAAGCCTGCTTCCTTCTTTTCCTCTTCTCTACTCCTTGTTGTCTTGACTGGCTTATTTCCTCCCTATTTGGTCAAACTGTTTTCTTCCATTTCTTATATCCTCTTTTTCTTTTCCCCCTTTTGTTTCACCTCTCAGTTCTCTTTCCTTCATGCTGCTTTCACCTATCTTTTTCTTCCAGTGCCTTTCCCACATCTCCCAAATGTAATGCCCTGCTTCTATTAGCTTTTATCTGCTTTTTCTTCCTCCCGTTTTCTCCTGTGGTGCTCTCCCTAGAGTTCACAATCTTAGGTGTGAAGTCCAAGTAAGTCGTAATAGACACTCAATGTAATTTTCTTCTTGCCTCTGAAATTCCCAGATCTTGCCTCTCTCTGCTTCTGCTGCACTCTGTCACCTTGCATTAAAGAAACCAAAACAACTCTAAGATCATCCTCTTTTCTGCATCCTTCGTTATCCCATTGCTGACTTTCTAGTGCTGCTGTTGGGAGCAGAAGCATGCCCTGCAAATTAAAAGAGGAGACTCAGAGAGAGAGCACCTCGGGAAATTTCCCTGTGTATCTGCCAGAGCCACAGAGAGAAACATTTGAACTGATGTGAAGAAATTCTCCCAAGGAGGCTCGCAGCAATTCAAGTGCAAAATTCATGTTGTTGGGTATATGCTCTCAAAAGCAGAGTACTGGGTAGCTTTGGCCATTGCTTTAGGGCTTGAGAATCACCAGTGCCATTGCAGCTTGAGCTAAGTTTCATTTTTCACTCTAGAGTAATGGTTAAAGTCTCTTATGAAATGATAGCAGGCTTCTGTCCAAGCCAGAGGTCATACAAGCACACTCTAGCCACTCAGGAAAGACAACTTCAATGGGCTCTGAAAATACTGGGTTGGTGTGTATGCATGTAAGAGAGAGAATGTGACTTCAACACAATTTTGGAGAAAGAAGGAAGCTGAAGCACAGCCTGTTCAAGCAGCTGGTACCCTGACCCTAAGGAAAAGCCTGGAGTTTGATGCTGTAAGCAAAGAAACTCTCTGGCTTGTTTGATTTCTTGTGCATGGGAGAATATATTAGTCCATGTATTCTTTGCAAATAAATAAGATATAATAAAAGACTTCTTTCCAGTTCCTGATTCCCCTGCAACAATTCACAACTCCCTGAATTTTGGTTAGTGGTATGGAGGGCAGAAGGGAAAATGATGCCATGATTTTTTAAACAAAGCATTGGAGCTCTAGTAACTGTGTTTTATCTGTGAATTTCAAAGCAATGTGTAAAGCAAGATTGCTTTCTTCTCCGCATTTTATGGAGATAAATACTGAGGTCATCCACCGAGGTGAAAGTTTTGACAAGGGACTTCCCGTAACTCTCAGAAATCAAATTCTTAACCCCTCTATCCCACCTGCAGCTATGTACCCTATTGCCTAATGCATTGTCATCAGTCCAAAACCACATAGAGGGAGGGGTTACCTGCTGGTCAAAGGTGAGGACTCAGCTTTCACTCGGAGCAGTTTTACTGACACCAGTGTGCACCCTTGAATGAATGGTTTAGGTTTTCTTGTCATTCACAGTGGTGTAAAAAGCAAGTTCTGCTTTGAGGTGTGAGCCCCTGGGTCAGCCCCCTAGCCCCCTTCTGAAAGAACCCCAGGATTACACCTAGAACTGCCAAAGTTCTTATGTGGGACAGGACCTCTGCTGCTGTAAAGCATCAAGAATGCGATGGAGCAGGTGGGCCAGACTTGCCATCTATGTGAGGCACCATTACAGTTCTCTTATTAGGTCTTTTGTGGTCCAAGCTCATTTATTTTCTGTGGGAGATGTTTCTAACCCACAATGCTCCCATAGCCCTGAAATGCAAGAGACAACCCTCTGGCTGGGATAGGATGTCGTGATTGGATCCCTGTGAATGAGATCAACATCAGTCTCTCAGTACTTATGAAACTATTCTAATAATATTGACTTAGTGGGGCATTGTGACAATTACTGAAGGACTGTAATATATTTTGAAACCTGCAGATGACAGTGGGAGAACATAATGATAATTTTCCTCCTTCAGTTCTTCTGCATATGGATCTCAAAGTACCCCATTAGCATTATTAAACTCCTGAGTTCCGTGTGAGGATGTTAAGTAATTCAATGAATCCATGGTCATAGGAATAATTTTTGATGGTCTCTACACTGTACATCATGTTGACTTCCCTCTTTGTTGCAGCACCAGTGATAAATCTCAGGTCCTCTGGTTCCAAAAGAACAGGCACTTGCCTCTTAAAAATCCCAGAGCATCTCCATTAATTATGATCAGCATGGGAACCATGCATTCCATTTAGCAAACTGAGCCCAACAAAAAGGCAGGGAGTGACAGTTTTCAGTTGAAGCCAGAGTGTCTTAGCAACCTCCAGTGTCCACCAGCATCATCTCCATTGCAGCTCTGTGAGGGAACTGGACTTGCATAACCTTGGAGGCAGCCCTGTGTGGGAGAGAGGAGAGACTTCTTGTTCCCTGGAATAGGGTCAAGGTCTCATTAAGTTTGGCTGCTTAAAAAAGAAAAGCAAAGATACCTCTGTGTCTTTAAAACATGAATGCTCAGGTTGTGGCTGTTAGTAGTGAATTACAAAACATTTATGCAGTTATCTCTGGAATCCTGGACTCCTTTTTGTGGGCACCTGCTTTTCCCTTATAACAAAACTGAGCAAGTAGACTCTGGGTTGTGGTGCTCTGAATCACATCTGTGTTGGAAACTCTATTAGGACAGTGTGACTATCTCCCTGATGTTCTACTTGACAACACACACCTTATTCTCTTATTCAGAGACTCCTCCTACCCCAACCTGCTGCTTTCCCTCAGCTTAGATCCATTTTCTCTAGAGCTCTTCTGCTAGAGCTGCCTGGCTTCTACAGTGGGACTCTCTTCAAAAGGACACCATCAAATTGTATCAACTCCCACAATGCGAGCACAGCGTAGGCTCCGCTGTCTGTCCTTGCCAGCCTAAATATAGTCAAAACTCTTGAAAGCATGAGGAGAACAATGGAATAAAGGTAAATTGAGGGGATGTTCCTTCCACTCCCTTTTCCCCATGAACGCACATGTCTGTGTTCAAGTGCAACCAGAGAAAACTCTCTGAACTGCTTGGATCTGAGCTAGCAACCATCACTTCTGTACAAGTGGAGCACCAAGCATGAGGTAATATGTTTTAACATGCCTGCAGTACTGCTGGCTCCTGCCAAGGCTTTCTCAGAAGGCAGGGGGAATATGTGGGCTTCAGTATAGCTGATCTTAGTACAGTTTACAATCCTGATATTTAAATAACCATGAAAGGGAGCTAAGTGGAAGACCTTGCTAGGGTGACAGTAGTAATTCTCTCTTCTCAGGGCTTCTCTGGGCTGTTTTCTGGGGAGTCACATAAATATTTATTTATGCATTGTTATGCATGTCTATGTGTGGATGTGGAAAAACAGCACATACAGATTAAAAGGACAGGTGTGGCTCTGGGATGAGAAAGAGGTCCTGTATAGGTGAATAGTGAACGACAAGAGCTTCCAGTATGGCTACAGTTTCCAGTCTGGGACTCATATTCTTTTCTTGATTTAAGAGAAATTCATACCCTTCTCTAGCACAGCAGTTGCACTGTGCAGTGCTAGAGTAATGGGGAGGAAGAAGGAGGTTTTTCTCTCATTTTTGCTTTATACCTTTGCAAATTATGACTAGTAGCCTAGGAATAGGGCTGTTGGAGCTGTGAGGTCTTGTCTGGACCACTGAGATTTCTCTTTATATGCTCAGAACTGCTCTGAATGAACAGGCAGGGTTGCTGCTTGTTTTGCTGTGATCACTGCCTGGCTCAGCACACCCCTCACATCCCCCAGGGCTGCTGACAACTCAGGGCTTGGGGAGGACTGTACCTGAAGAGGTGAGCAGGAGCAGAGAAGATAAAAATCAGTGGGACACCTAAACCATCAAGAGAGCTTATATCTAATCCCAGCTCTCCCCTTCCCTCCACCAGTGAGCTGTGCAGGCCATAGCAAATAATTTCCTTTCGCTATGCCTCAGTTTCCCTGCTAATTAAATGGAGATAATAATACACCTCTCCCAGGAGAAGCGTGGTGAGAGATCAGTCAGTATCTTTAAAGTGCAGTCAGATCCACAGATAAAAGGTGGTGGAGAAGATCATTGTTAAAAGTCCACAGTGAAACCCCACAAAACCTCCTGAACTGAGCCCTCTTGTCAACCTGGATACTTTCACTGCACCTTTGAAGATGAAACTCTGCCGNCTTACACTACTTTGCTTCAATTCAGTAGGTTTTAAGAGGCCACAGGGGGACCTGTTAGAGTTAAAATGGATTGAAATTGTCTTTGAGCCTCTAGAATAATGAGTATTTCCTTTTCTTTACATTTTTGGATCCAGATGAGATGCTGTTCAGTTGCTGTCATTCTGCCAATGTATGCCTTTCCATTGCATTGAAACCTGCACTCCTAGGGTCAGGCATTTGCAAGCAGATGAACATTTTTTTTGGAAGTACATTAAGCAAAAGAAACTTAGGGAGGAAATTNATTTTTCCTCATTTATTCTTGATCAGCCTAGAAGAACTTTTTACAATTAATAGCATTAAGCAAAAGAAACTTAGGGAGGAAATTTTAATTACTTTTAAACTCTAAGCTACATCTTGTTCTCCCCATTATACACCATTTTGATTCTGCGTTACAGAGATGCTGGCTATTTCTATTATTTGAATTAAGGTGATGATCTTCTTAGTATCTGAGCACATTTCATGATTATTTTTATTTTATATCTCAGCAGTGCCAAAAGGAGAGGAGAGAACATTAAGATGCTTGAATAAGGTCTGATTCCCAGGCCTGGCACGGACTTTCTGTGTGAACTTTGGCATGCTGCTATGCTGCCTGTCCTCCTGCTTCATTTTCTCATCTCTGAAATGACACTTCCCTGCTTTACAGGGTCAGTGCATTCATTGGTGCAGGTTGGGTCTTACAAATACGATACAAAGGGAAAGGCTCTGATTCCTGCCCAGTTGTGCTAGATACTGCACAGGCCTCCATGAGGCTGTGCCCCTGCCTTGCAGGCCTTGCAGATGAATGTAACCTACCAAAGATTTGTGAAAAGAGGGAAAGATGACATTCTTTTGCACCATAGGAAGTGAGACTAAGTTAAAACACAGAGATGCATCATGATAAGAAGGAGAATGAAGCCCTTTAAAAGGCTGCTTGGAGGTATGATGGAGCTTCTCTCCACAGGCCTTTAGGGTCAATTTCTATCTGAACTGTCTTGATTGTAAGAGATTGTGCTCCTGGATGGAGGGAGAGACTCAATATCATCTGTGTGCTTTTTGGATTTTATAAATTCCTGGTTACTATGGGGGTTTCCTCTAGAAGTGAAGCTAAGAAGTAAATGGTATCTCAATCTCTCTTTTGATTTGTGGAATACTAAAATATTTTGAGGGACAGAGAGTGAGATGCTTTAGGGACCATGTGTTTGGCAGGCTTCTCTGCAGTGAAGTGAACCCTCTAAATAAAGATGACCTTCAGAAATAGCCTGTGACCTCTCCTCACTGCTGTACTGGTACCTAACCTAAGCTTACCCTGCTTTGAGCAACCTCTTGGACCAAATGGCCTGCGATGGTCTTGTCCATCCCAAGTTATCCTATGAACCTTTTATTCACCTTGCTGCTGGGAATTCCAAGGGGTGATGCAGATCCATCTGTACCCCTTATATTTATACAGAGACCCAAACCAAGGAGGGTATATCTGCACTACAAAAAAAATCACAGAAAATCTGACTGGAAGGGCTCTCTGGAGATCTCATAATCCAGCTTCTCTGGGACCATAACCAACATGAGATCAGATCGGCCATAGTTTTGTTGAGCTGAGTCTTGAAAGTGTCCAGGAAGAGAGATCCACTATCTGATCTGCTCTGCAACTTGGTAGCTGAAAGAAAGCCCACCAAAAGTCACTAGGCATGCTGTCTTTTTGACATTTCACATAAACAAAGTCACTACTGGTACCCTTCTCTTAGCCAAAGCCCTTCCTGCTACTTCCTTGTGACTTCCCAGTTCAAATCTAAGAATAGCCTTGATGATCCAGGCCAGTGATATCACAGAAAATCCATTTAAGACAGACAAG
>VZUA01098220.1:4466-18116 GCA_013401035.1 Horornis vulcanius | reverse complement strand
ACAGTGTCTCACAACAGCCAACCTAATGGGGTGCATGTGCAAATTCCAGCTCTGAGCAATGAAATACAACCTGTCCAAGCCATTTCCTCATGGCAGTATTGGCTAAGCAAACACCACTAATTCCATAGTTGCTTAAAATTACAGTTAATTTGATGGAGACCAACCAGGGATTGTATTTCAAACCTGAAGTTTGACAAGAATTGTTTTATGATTTAATTTTATAATGATTTGCAATCATAATTCTTCGTAGAACAAACATCAGCTTTTTATAATCTATTTTGTACAGGAAACCAACTTAAAAACTTTTCCTTTTTGAAAAATTAAAGTTATCTATAAAGATAAGAGTTCTTATACCTCAAATTCTCTCAGCTTTGTTCTATATCACAACTGATCTCTCTTAGCTCTTACTGAATGCTAAATAGTGCCCAGGGCCTTGAGGTGATGGTATTATTATGGCAAGCTTGTTTCACAACTCAAGCATCAAAGGCCACCCTCACCTGATGCTTGGCCATCTCCATTCCCTCCAAAACCACCGTCTTAAAGTCCTCCTGTTTGTCCTGTGGAAGGAAAGAGAACTTTCAGACTGCATTTCATATATGAGAAGAATACTCTGCCGTGAAGGCCGTGCAGTTGCCTGGTTGGGTGCTGTGCTTCAGCTAGAAAAATCACCCGCCCCAACAAGTCCATGATCCAGAAATGGCAGACTCAAGCTAGTATGGCCAAGACTCTACTAGACAAAACCAGCACTGCCAGTTTGTGCCTCTGTTTATTTCCAGCACTGCCAAAGGATGTTTTTAAGCACATTTCCCTCAGATAACAGAGCTTGAGCAACACCATACTACATTAATCTAAACATGAGTCAGAGTGCCCTGAAGGAAAATAAGGATCCACTCCATTTTTCTCAGTTATTTTCTAAGAAAACCCCACAGCTATAAGTAATAATATTCTCCTCTACATTAAAAAATGGCCTGAAGTCAATATTCATTATCTCATGTTTATCTCATCATCATACACCTACCTATGGTTCAGTGTGCAACTGCTGCCATGACTAAGGGGTTCCAGAAATTCCAGGAAGTTTTCTGAACTCTTGAAACATATTGTGGGAGTTCTGACTTCAGGCATCACCTATCTCAGCATACAGTACTTACCAGCAGCATGTATATTTATAAATCACACATGATATATAAATTCATGCACAGAGATTACTTGAAGCATGAAAACTTCCTAACAGATACTACACTGAACAACAGAGTTACAGGCTGTGCCTGAGGAGCAGGCAGCTAAAACTCATAACTCCTTTATAAATGCAAGAAGAGAAATTTAGTCTCATCTTCATGATTCAAAAATGATAAAATGCAAAATGCAGATATGCTTCAGATATTAGTTTTATTCCCCATAATTGTGAACCTTGCTTCAATAGTTCAGGTCTGCCTGCAACTAAGTTACCCCTAAATTTAATGTAGCCACTTGTATCTCAGCAGTAATTCCTTTACTCACTGAAGACACAAGAGACTGTAAATGCAGTAGCTACAGCAAGCTGCCATTTTACATCCCTGACAAAAAACATCTAAACAAAGAGAAACCTGAGAATAAAACTTCAGCACCTTCTGCCATTATGGCTTTGCACTTCCTCCCTGCTTCCCTGGTTCACCCATCAACATTTTCCAGTGAACTGCCTCTCCAAGAGGGCTCTGTCTTCACAGCAGGAGCAGCAAAATAGCTGACAGCAATGTTCTTACTTTGTGGCAGCTGAAGGGATCTCCCTGGGACAGGGCTTGGACAGCTTCCATCAGCAGATCAGGCCTCCAACCCCACAAACTGGAGGTTTAATATATCCCGTGCACCAACATAATGACAACCCTAATCCTGCTCCACTCTACCAATTGTGCAGCCGAGATTTCCCCAGAACTGTTTCTACTGATGTCTGCCTTCTTCCATTCATCACAGTCCCAGGCTCTGCTCAGTCTCAACATTCTTAGTTCCGTCATGTTCAGGAATGCAACAGGTTTTTAAATATTTCATTGTTATTAACAAAACTGTTTTTTTACTTCAAAAAGTAAGTAGTCAGGACTACTATCAACATACATGAGTGGCTATCTGAAAGTGATTTTATGTTAAAATATATTAGATAATGGAGCATGTTTTATGTTCTTTAATTAAATAATACTTTTAATTTAGAAATTCAAAGTCAGTGATCATAACCATTTTGTCCATAGCAGATTATGAATTTTTCTGTTGTCTGTTTGATTAATTTGGAAGACTTTTTGTTTGGTTTGGGCCTTAGGTTTTTTGTTTGGTTTGTCTGTTTTCTATATTTACGTGTTGCTTTTGCCTGATGTTGACTTGAGATTACTCCAGCTGGAATCCCCTACACCAGAAAAGATCGCTTCCATTCTTCACTGTTAAGAAAAATATTAAAATATCCAAACCCAAACACTGCTATGAGTATTGTACATGAAACTTTCCAGTGAAAAGCAAAAGAAAAAAGCAACATACCTTTGCTTTTTTTCGCAGCAGCTTTGCCAGACGCACCACATAGGGCTTGAATTCCCTCTGATGTGTTCCTTGTCTTCGTACTTCCAAGCCTGAATCGTCTGATGCTTCTGGAATGAAAGCCCAACGATACCTGCCAGGAGAAAACACAAGCAGACGTTACCCATACTGAACATGCAGGCTTTTCTGAGCAATCAAAAATATGAATGGATGAGGAAATCTGGTGAATTATCAGAGAAAGAGGGAAGAAAAAAGAAACCCAAGTCAACCCTCACATGAAAAACTAAATGAAAAAAAGCTTCAATATTAGATTTAGAAATCATACAGGACACAACCTGACACAGAGTGCACAAATCTTTCCAGTCTCCAGTCCACATGAGTGTCTTAAACTGCAGCATAGTTAGGGGTGACCAAATGTCTACAGAGCTGTGCCAGGGCAGCAGCCCTCACACAGTCACTAGTGTGCAGTGTAAAGGAAGAGGCACAATATTTTCTTTTGTCCTTCATGGCTTCTCATTCCCAGGATCTCCAGCAAATGCCACTTGATTTGCATTCATTTTTTTTTCAACAGAACAGGATTGCAGAGGCACTGTACAACTGCAGTTTGTAAATGTTCTCACTGCTGACCAACAAAAACCTATGGAATCCCCTTTCTAAGGGGGTTTGTTGCCACATCTTCCAGACAGAGTGTCCAAGAGTAATTTAAGCAAGTCATGCTCGGATGACATGCCATCCTCTGATCTCATGCATTACTCACTGAGATGGGTGGGTGTATTTTGAGTTCTTAGGCATTACTGCAACTAATTTCTTTAAAAATAAAATACTTGAATAAATCACTACCACTGATGATCTCTCAAGTGTGGCAAATCTCTTGCCACAGGCTAAATCAAACCAGCTTGAACTATTTTGATATGCAGCACCATTTGCTCTGGGGGCCACTCAGATACTGTGAGGGAATGAACTATAGGCTGTCCTGGCTGAAGCCCAAAAAAAGAAGGGAAACAGAAAACCAAAGACTCTTTTATATGTGAGAATTTTACCAAGAGACATGGAAAAACATCCAAAAACTTAAATCACAATGTTTTCTACTCACATCTGAAATTGAGGCAGGTTTTCAGATGGTAAAGCTAGAGCCAAGTCCAGAAATTTGCAAGCAGACAAGTACAGGTTCAACCACCTTTGGCTGTTGTAGGATGTGGAAAAACCATTGCCACCTGTATAAGTTGTCTCCAAACCAGCAACAGATGGGCCAGAAGTTCTAAAATATATTATAGCAGGGAGGTGAGTCCTAACAACCTTCTGCCACAAAGAAAACTTTATTTTTCTTACTTGCTCTTACAAACATACAACTCTTTATTTACCACATAATTCTGAATTCATAAATTGAATCCCAACACAAGTCTCTGCCATGAGTGCAGTGCATATATATGCATATATATAGGCGTGATAAAATGACAATGTATAATGAATGTGTCACACTGTATCTTATTCCCAGATATTCAAATGATGAAGTTTAAAATTTTCAGTCATGTTGATACTGCTTCATTTGAGAGAAAAACTCTCCAAAAAACCAAAGAGAACCTAGGAAAAAAGTGAGCAAAAATTGGGCAAATAACTGGCTCATTTGAGAAATCTGCTTCTGCTGTTAGCATTGATTGAAATTGGATCACACTGTACAGAAAATAGATCTGATAAAAATGGATAATAAAACAAGAAAAAAATATCTATCTCACTTTATTTAGACAAAAAAAGTGCATCAGTCTTATTTAGAGTAAGTGTATGACACAGAAAATATCTAAGTAATGCCATGCATAAGTTAATTGCAGCAGCAGTGCATTTTAGTCAGGCAGACATTGTAAGAACTTGTATTGTATAATTTCCTTTAGTGATTTATAAGGAATCTGACAGCAGGACTTCTGTTTTGTCCTGAACAGTCTGTCCCTGGTACTGCAGTCAGACTGAACTACCCTTTACTTGTCCTTCTCATCTGAGCTCAACAACTCTAAGACAAACTATTTTAAAGAATGACTCAACCCCCCATCAGCATACCAAGGGATTTTTATAAAGTTAAACAAGCAGGAAGTTCATACAGTTACCTGGAAATGTCTTCATCAGCAGTGAGCTCCTGTTCCATCAGTAAAAACACTTGCACCTGAAGATCAAATGCTAAATTTTAATACCATTTTGAATAGACTGTGACTCAGAAAAACACTATAGGAAAGCCTGAGTAATAAGCCTTAGACAAATAGAGCTTTGGAGCTTTATTTCCTATCCTGTATGAGTGCACACTGGCACCCTAAAGCTCTTTCATTCCTTATATATAACCTGAATAACACAAAGGCCACAAGGAACTGTCTCTTTTAAGGCCAGGAGAACTCTCAAAGGCTAATCCCCTCCACTACCTAGAAAGAGAGCAAGACCTAAATGAAACAAGAATAAAGGGTCGTTTATTGGAGCACTCAGGCTCAGGTGTGAATTCTCAGCAGCACCACAGTCCTGCTAACTGAAAGTAGTTCCAAGACTGATAACTTGTGTAAAGCACAGGAATCAGAAGACCACGCTGACTGGAATAGGTTTTCTAGTATTTATACTGTTAAGCACCTGCAAATTGACAAAATATCATCACAGCAATGATTCTGGTTTGCTCCCTCTGTTATTCAGTCCCTTGGGAACTCCTTGGGTAACAGGCTAAATGGATCACAGCATGCACCAATCACTCTACTCCATTCCCACTGCCGAAGCTGTAACCTCAAAGAGTGTGTCAAACAGCCAACACAGGAGATTCTGCAGGTAGATGCTCTGTAAACAGATATTTTTACAGATATTTATTTTGTTATGAAGACTAAAATTAGAAAGAAAAAATCTGAGCCAAGCCTTATATAGATCTAGTCACAAAATTTAGCCACAATGTGACCTGAATGACCATCAACTGCCAATAAAGTATGGATTCTGACTCCTATACATGGATTCTCATCCCCATTGCTGGGAAGAAGAATGATCAGGAACGTAGAAACAGAGAACACTGAAAAAGAAGAGCAGGAGTGGGAATGGTGGAGAGGGTGCACACACATAAGCAGAAATTGAAGTAGGATTCAGTAGGGAACAATGAGGGCAAATGCAAATTTAATTCAGGAGACAGCTGAATACCTGAAACACTGTAAACCAACAGATGCTCTATTTCATCACAAAAAAGAGTCATCAGGACTATGAAAAAAAGTCAGCTTTCAATTTGGGGCCATTGCACATTTATTTGCACAATCTCCAGAAGAGATTTTCTTAAAAATCTTAAGGAGGAATGGGGTTGTGTCTCAGATGTGCACTAGTCTTCTAAATAATGAATGACACCTGCAACTCACCAGTTCAGTGATCATGGTTGGCCAAAGTGAGGTAAGGTGCTGTGGAGACATTCTTAAAAGCAATACTCTGAAAAACAGGAACACTTGGGAATGAAGGGTGGGCACCTGTGGCAACCGGAGACTTTCTACCAGCCTTTCTGAAACAAAAAGCCAAGAAGGGTCCTTCAGTTCAGAGTAATTCCAGTGAGAATTTTCTCCTTCTCTCATTTACTCTCAATATTTACTTTAGGTATCTGCCACATTACTGTTCCATGACTTTACTAGTTTTATTCTGTCAACATAAAGAAATAACCACTCCACCAAAGAAAGAACAAAGGAGAGAAATCTCTAAACAGCGCAGTTGCCTATCTTGGATAAATTCTCTACATAAATGCAATAGTGCATCTGGGAACTTTGCTTATCTTATGCAGAGTTTCACCCATTACAACAGGAGGAGTTAACAGATTCCAAACAATACAAAAAAGCCTGAACAACTTGGATGTATTATTGATATTAAAACACTGCACCATCACAGTACTTGAGAAATTAGAAAGGGATGACAGTTTTACTGAATTATGATCACCTCTAGGCATTCAATATATACAGAGGCAGACAAAGAAATTTTTCAGTCAAACCAACACATGCATGTTGCAGTAAAATCAGCTGATCCCATGAACATAGTAATCTCAGCTACTGACTTGACTTTAAATGAAAAAAAAAAAAATCAACCAACCAACCAACCACAACAACAACAAAAAAAACCCACAAAAGAAACAACCAACAAACAAACCAAATAATCTTAGAAAAAATAGATCCCAGAACAAATGAAACAAAAAAGTTGATGCAACTGATTTTCCAAGTAGAAGAAGATACCAAAGTGTCCCTTTGGTGGCATGAAAAGAGGATACATCTAAAAGATGCTGCTGTAACTATTGGCATCATCTTGAAAAAAAAGATCCAAACAGTTCCCATTCCCAGTCACTTAAGGTAAAGGGTCATTGAAAGAAATAAACTTCAGTGATAAATAGGACAGATAATCTAAACAGAGGAAAATATCCCAGCAAAAAAGTCAAGAATTCAAAATGTCAGGGTCAGTTTTCCTATTTATCCCTAATTGATAGGTTTTTGTACCTCAGATGTTCATACCAAAACATATTATGCAGGTATCCAAGGATATTGATCAAGGGATAAAATGACAGATCAGTGAAATTATCTGGATTAAAGTCAACTGGCAACCACAAAATCTGCATATCTTGTCATTTAAGACTGAAAACATTTTAACCAAAATCTGCAGAAACTTTGTTTCAGCAATGGAAACATATCTAATATCTGTTTAAATAAATAAAAACCTAACAAACTAACATCACACACTGATATTGCAGGATAAAAAATTTAACCTGCTGTTACTCTGTGATACAAGCATTCCAGAGTTAACTGGAAGAAGTCCACTAAACCATGTGTATTTACTGACCTTGTATGTCTGGCAGGTATTTCTGGTACTGGTCTATCTCGCTGCTGAAAATGGCGAAGGCGAGTCTCTTGAGGAGCATGGCGCGCTGCTCCAGCTCCGCGTCTCGGTTGGCAAACAGATTGAGGGAGCTGCTCTGGGCCACAGCCACTCGTGCTGAAAGGAAAAAGGGAAAGTGCAGCCAAGAGCTTATGAATTTCCCTTCTGCTTCACTTCAAAGCACAAATAACTCTTTCTTTGCAATAACGGGCTTTGAAAGCAGATGTTAAGATGATGTATGGTTTGCAATTTGAATCTGTAACCAGAAATTCAAAATAAAAGTTGAAAGAAAACCCATAAGTATACACAATAGTGGCTGGGTTTAGGGGCTTTTGGGAAAGAATTTAGCCATTTTTTAAAATAAAATTTGCATGTACTGATGCTCAGAAAATCCGAATGTGCAGAATCATTTTTTTTAAGCAGTTAGTGTCAGATCTTCAAACCCAAACCAACCAAAATCCACTCCACTCACTCCACTTAATCAGCTTTGCCATATAGGCAAAATTCATTATGTGCTAGAACAGTATGAAATTCTCTCACACTGGGTTATTTATGGACCTCCAGAAACAAATAGTCAATGAAAACATGAAAAACACTGAATAAATCAACAACGAATAAATGATGAACAAGTGTTTTCTTTAAGATACCTATTTTTCATTTATTTCATGTTTATACTGGAGAGAAGTCACTACTATATCAATACTTACTCATCAAATCTCTGAATGTGGTTTTGTCATGTGTCATCAAATTATCCATAATAGCTCTCCAACTAAAAGAGGGAAATCGTACACAAATCAGAAAAGTGAGAATTTTCAGGAACATTTGCAAAACTTTTTCAGCTCTTTCAGTTTAGGCTAAGGCTTCCAATCCAAGCTCTCTGCTTCATCAAGTACTGTTTAGTTCGTTTTATTTGATCTGAAACTGTGTTTCTTGAGCCCCCATCTTCAATAAAAAAAGGGATGCCATTCAGAGGGACCCTGATAATTTTAAGAAGTGAGCCCATGCAAACCTCATGAAGTATGAGGCCAAGTACAAGGTTCTGCAGAATGGTCAGAGCAATTCCAAGCACAAATACCAGCTGGGCACAAAATGAATACAGAGAGCAGCTTTGAGGATAAGGACTTGGGCTGATTATGGATGAAGATGAAAAACTGAATCTTTTTATCTGCCAATGTGTGCTCACAGCCCAGAAGCCAAATGCATCCAGGGCTGCACCAGAAGCGTGGCCAAGAGATCAAGGAGGTGATTCTGCTCTGGTAAGACCCCACCTGGAGTATTGCATCCCACTCAGGGACTCCCAGCATAAGAAGGACGTGGACTCATTTGAAGGGGTCCATGGGAGAACCATAAAGATGATCAGAGGGCTGAAGCACCTCTCCTATGAAGACAGGCTGAGAGTTGGGGTTGTTCAGACTGCTAAAGAGAAGACTTCAGGGAGATCTTGTAGCAACTTTTCAGCACCTAAAGAGCCTCAAGAAAGCTGAAGAGTGACTTTTTACAAGGGCATGGACTGATAGGACAAGAGGGAATTACTTTTAAAGTAATCTCACTTCTAAAGAGGGCAGATTTAGATACTAGGAAGAAATTCTTTATTGTGAGGGTGGTGATACCCTGGTACAGGTTGCCTGATGAAGCTGCTAATGCTCCACCCCTGGTAGTGTTCAAGGCCAGGTTGGATGGGGCTCTGAGCAACCTGGTTGAGTGGAAGGTGTCCCTGCCCATGGCAGGTGGATTAGAACTAGACCTTTAAGATCTCTTAAGAGATCTTTAAGGTCTCTTGCAATGTGAATCATTCTATGTTTCTACAAAATGCTAACCATGTTTTCCTCACAGAATGTTTTTTTTAAAGTTTAAGATCATTATTTTTAAAAATAGATTTGTGTATAGAAATATACCTTATATAAGTTTCGTATTTTAAGTGGTAACCTAAACCACAGAAAATCTCTATTTCTCTCAGTAAAGATCTCTTGGGAAATTTTGGCCCATATGTTAATGGAATACATAAAATTTGTAAGGGCCGTTGATATAAGCAAGACAAATAAATTCTTACTGGTTAACACACGAAGCATCCATCTGGAAGAAACTGGAATCCATAAAGAGGTCAAAGGCTTCCTTTTTCCATGCTCTCCTTGTATACTGATATCCACTAAGACTGCTTAATAACTGGACACAAGCTCGATAGCTGGATGCATTGTGAGCACTAAACAAAGAAAAAGTCAACATAAACCAATTTTGAATTGTTGCTCTATAGAAGGTGTGACAGACATCTAATCCTTATCATGCCTGTTTCAACTGAAGTGCCAGCATCCAGATTTCTACTGACTGTAGATATCTACATCAATTCAATTAACTAAAGATACCTGTGATTACGGAGGTAGGGCACAACGTAGTGCATAATATTTACAAGCAAAGGAATAACTCTCTCTTTTTCATCACTGTAGAAAACCATGTCCAGGAGATGAGCCAAAACCTATAAAACGAGAAGAAAATACATTATAATGCATTTTTAAATTGCTTTTTACCTATCATTCAACTTTATTCTTTTTTTTGTGTAACGTTCTTTGCTGAACATTCAAGTCATCACATTTCAGGTACCATGCAAAATCCAGAGTATAGAGATTCCATCATTTTTTAAGGCATTAAGGTAAAAGCAAAGAAGCATAAGCTCCTGGTCAAACCATTCTAGAGAATAAGGTACAAACAAATAAAAAAAATCAAAGACTGACTGCAATTATCAGAAATAAATAAGGTAAGGATAAACACACAAAGTTTACACTCAAAAACGTTTGCTATTCTATACATCTGAAAGGCCATGTTTTACACCTCCATCCATCTTAATGGGTTAGTAACAAAGTTTTTTACACTTTTACATGACAAGACCCAGAATCCATTCACATCAGTGTTTCCCATTAAATCTCCTTCTCCAAGCTACTAATCCAAAGCTTTTCACAATACAGAAGCTTATTATAAGACAATACTTATTATCTCCAAGGAAACATTTACCTCAGAAAGTAAGGTCAATGCATGCACACTATAAACAGATGGAGTTATATTTGAAGTTTCCATTGCTGGAGACAGCATATCTAAATGAAGATAATAATAAAGAAATGTCCAAAGTTAGTTTTCTCAAGCCATTATTTGCCTTACAGCATATTTTAAAAACATTTATTTTGAAGATGCACAAGCTTTGCCAGACACACTAGTGATGAATATGCTGAACAATACTGAAGAATTTTACATACATTCAAATGTAGCAAAGCTGTTCTCATTAGCTTTAGCATGAAAATTAATATTTTGTTTTAAATAAAGATGAAAACGAACCTACCTTCAACATCTGATTCTAAGTTGTTCCCATCAACCATAATCTTGGGGGAAGGCTTAACCTCTAAGTTTCGCCTTAGCCAAGTGGTCTGTTCCAAGGAAGAACCTGCAATTGCCCCAATGGCATCCACTATCTTGTGTGTTACATCCTGGTAGGAAAAAACCACCAAGCATTTTAAGAACTGTAATGAGTTCATGTTCGTTGGTGCAAAAGGGTTGTATTCATGATCCTGACATGTAGAAAATCCATATAATCACATATAGAACTGCTTTCAAATAATTTCTGTGATTCGTATGTCTGGCAGGTATTAATTACTTCACAGAAAATGAGAGCTTTTTCAACAAATTGCAGATACAAGGAGAAGATATTAAAGAGTAATTTCATGCTACAGAACTGATAAAAATATTCTAGTACATTAGAGATATTAGAAATATTTCTAGTACATCCAAGCATCTAGTTCCAGCCCCACTGCCAAGGACATGGACACTTTACTGCTAAACCAGGTTGTTCAGAACCTCATCCAAGTGGCCTTAAACAATTCTAATGACAGGGAATCCATGACTTCTCTGGGTAACCAGTTCCCGTGCCTCACCACCTTCACCGTACAGATTTTTTTTTCTAATATCTAATCTAAATCTACTCTCAGTTTGAAGCCATTCTGCCTTGTCCTGTCACTGCATGCTCTTGTAAACAGTCCCTTTCCATCTTTCTTGTGGCTTCCTCCAGGTACTGGAAGCCTTCCCTTTTCCAAGCTGAACAAACCAAATTCTTTCAGGCTTTTCTCTTAAGAGAGGTGCTCCATCGCTCTAATTAATTTGGTGGCCCTCCTCTGCCTTTGTCCCCAGAGGTCAATATCCTTCCTGGGCTGGATGATCTTTAAGGTCCTTTCCAACCCAGACCATTCTATGATTCTACGACTCATGATTCAATATTTTCAAAATATTGAAAATATATATGAAATATATTTCCCAATATACAACAAATTTCTTACCTGTAGATCTCTTTGATCTTTCTTATTCTCCAGACTTGGATTTTTCATGATGAACTCATTAAGAACACTGAAAAAATATAGAAATTAAACATGGATTTTCTTCTCATAATACATTGTGCAGCAGTTTTCAGAGTTAGGACAACTGTGAAGACATTTATTTGCACAGTATTTATTCACTAAACCCTCAGGGATTGCTACTTATCAATATTCCAGGAAGGATCTTTTCAAATTCCTTGAGTTAATTTTGATCATAAGAGTTTACCAAGAACGTGTTTTACTTGATTATATACAGAAGTATTTCAGAGACAGTTTACTAGGGAAGATAAACTCAAAATATTGAAGAAAATGACCCTTGAAGCATAATACAGAAAAATCATATTCAAAATTATATTTCTAACAATCCACAAACTGATTCCATGTTGAGAATTCAGCCCACTCTAGTGGGCTTCAAATACCTAAGAAATAGTAATCCTTCTTATTTTTTAGGAAAAATCAGAAACTTACATCTGTTGCTTAAAGAGTCTGAATCACTCAAGCAATCATTAAGGTAAGGTCGTGGCTTATATCATACTATAATATAAATTGTAACATATGTAGCCATTCCTCAGAGAATAAACTAATTTGATAAGACCCACAGAATTCAGGCAATAACTCTACCAGTCAAAAGTAAGAGACAGATTTAGAAACATTAACACTTCAGAATAATTTCACACATCTACATTTGAGCATATTTGAAAATTGTAAATATCAGGAGCACTTACCCAAGTATGAGAAACTGTCCTGGGGCTGGAAGACCAACCTGTATGGAATCTTTTAACAGAAGCAGCAGTGCTGCCCAGCTGTCTACTAAGCTGGTCACTGGAATCCTAAGGGAGAGCAGCAATGTCAATGATGAGAACATCAGCACCCTCAGGTATTCCACCCATTTCTTTTTACCTCACAACTCTCCTGTCAGACATTGGTAATTAACATGCTTACAGATTCTTTTAATATACTAGGTTGCTACATCAAGTCATTAACAAACAGAGGAAGGCAGAAGAGCATTCTCAAAAGAAATGCTTTTCACTACAAAGCTGGAGTGGACAAATGAGTTACAGCACAATTAAGATCAGCTTTCTTTGGGCAGGGGACAGATTACCTGCAGGATTTTTAGGTGGGGGAAGAAAGGTGATGCAATACTATGGAAATCACAAAATAAACCACCTTTTTTTAAAGAACCCACAGTTCAAACCCATTCTTTCTTCACTATTTATATTACACTAACTATTCATCATCCTATGACAGAAAGATGTAAAATACTCAAATTGATTATCTGCTTTCCAAAGACAGAAATAAAATTTAGCTTCTTCTCTTACCTTTGAGTATAAGCATAGAAAAACTGCAACATGCAGACTTCCAGTGAAAGATGTTTCTAGAAAAAGATATGAAACCTGTGTGGTCAGAAAGAAGTGGCTTTTTTCCTCCTCATCAGGTTAAAACAGACAATGCTAAAATGTCACTGCAATGTCTAAATATATAGCTTAATTTAATAGAATATTAAAAATGTCCTTTCAGACATCCCTCTGTAAAGTTATGCTTCTCTTCATTTATCTCTTAGATATAGTGAAAATTTTCACATTGTGCTCCTCAGCTTTATCAATGAAGTACCTACATAATCAGTGTTCTAAGCTTCTTCAAGAGGATGTCATATAAATCAACAGGATCTCTACAGTTTCCATACCTTGTCCTTTGCTATGGCTGGAGGCTGCTTCAGAACTTCTTTAACTGTCTGTATGACAGTCTCTGTTCTCATAACACTGATAGAGCGAACCAGCTCGACCAGCAGAAGCTGTTCTTCACCTGCTGCAGGAATAACCTAAAAGAATCAGATGTATGTCACAGATTATCATCACAGACAATGTCTATGCCAAAACTAAGGCAGCTGCATTCATGGGATTGAAATTTTATCAACTAACAGTTCATCTAGAGACTTGGTATCACCTACTCTTCCCCTGGAGAATTC
>VZUA01098210.1:2947-14607 GCA_013401035.1 Horornis vulcanius | reverse complement strand
TGAAGTGTGTTGAATGCTCTTTGAAAGCATAAGCGATCAATCTGGACATCAGAGTGGACCAAGAAGTCTTGTTGAGAGTGATGATTCAAATAACCAGTGAATCTCTTGCAACTGGCTCTGTCCTTTCCTGTAGGTGAAAGCAGCTCTGTGGGCCCTGCAAGGAGGCACTTCAGTAGTGATTGCAAATGGAACCCACCCAAAGATCTCAGGTCATGTCATCACAGATATTGTAGAAGGGAAAAAAGTTGGAACTTTTTTTTCAGAGGTAAAACCTGCAGGTGAGTACAGAGTTAATGTGTACCTTGAGAGTTGTAGAGTTTTCCTGATAAATTAGAGTTAAAATATGTCTAGAGCTGTGCAAAAACTGGGAAACCAACCTCTGCTTGCAAAATGGATTCTGAAAAGTATTTTCTAAAATAGGGATAGAAACTGCTGAATTCCCTGCTCTTCTTCCCTCTAGCTGATAAACTGGTGCATCAGACTTTAATTTGAAGAATGCAATGAGTAGAGTAGAAGTTTTTATGTTTTGTAGTCTTAAGGAACATCATCAAGTATCCGTGAATTCAGTGTGAAAATATGGATATAGAATGTGCTGCTGAACTAAGGTAGTGTTTAGGTTTATTTTTTATTATTAATTTCTTTTATGACTCAGTCTTCTGATATGGTACATAGGAAAGTTTTCCTGCCACTGTGTTGCTGGAACTGTGAAATAATTGCTGGATAAGATCAGACCAGAGATCCACGATCTTAGCAGAATAGATACTGGAATGAAATTTTGGACTTGCACTTTAAGCCAAGTGAATTTCTTTGTGTATAGTAATCCATAATGGATTTCTTGTATGAATATGTCAAATCATCTTTTATACGCACTCGATGTCATTATGCTTGAGTGCCTTTTTGTTTAGCCCCACTTTATGAAGTTGGTATCAGCAAAAAGCTTTTAATCTTGTGATCCCATTCCAAGTCACAGATATGGTAAGTAGCAAAAGTCCATCCCTGTTGACTGTTGTGTGTTTACTCCAGTAGTCTGTTTGTCCTCTCTTCTGAAACCCACACTTTGGAAATTCAAATAACTTTTAAAAATCAATTATATCCGCTTACTTACATAATTTTTCTCCAAGAATGCTAAAAAATGCCATGTTTTGTAAAGTATGATATCACTTTAAAAAGCAGGTTTAAGGTGTCTTAAATTAGTCTAATTAATCTCATCTCCACAAGTTCTTTTCTTACACTTCCCACTATACCTGTCAATAATGTCCACTCTGGCAATTTCCATGGGACTCTTCATAGATGGAAGTTGGGCTCAAGTCACCTGGTTTACAGCTATTTCAAGAGAGTTAAAAATGGCAGTTTTTCCATGAGCTACTTGTGCATTCTGTGCAGAAATGCTACCTGAACATGGTGACATGAAACGGAAACACAACATGGTTTATATAATTTCAGCACCTTGCTTCTAAAATGCATACAAAGAAAGAAAGAGGGAATGTAATTTTTCTGCAAACTGTTACTAGGATTTTGGCTTCCACTGTGGTTTGTGTGTTCCCATGCATGCATTCCTCAGCTGGATACATAAACTTTTCAAAGTTTGTCTCTTTTCTTTCAGTAGCCTATTGTGCCCTAAAGACTTAGCTATCCTATTGTTCTTTTGTCCTTTGTTAAGTCTTTTTTGATACGTGCTGCACACTTGCTGTGTCACAGAGACAGAATCTTTGTGATGATTTTTTATGTTGGGACCATAACAGTATTTTTGTGTCAGGTACAGATTTTTCTGTCATAGGATACATTTTTCTTGAATTTGTTAAAAACTGTACCAGCTTTCATGCTCTAAACAAAGAATGAAAGACAAATGGGCTAACATTCACTTCTGCCTATTGCTGTTACTTTGTCTGCATAGCATATTCTTGGGTTTTTTTGCAGGCCCCACTGTAGAACAGCAGGCTGAAATGGCTCGAGCTGGTGGCAGGACCTTGGCGGCTTTACAGCCTGAGCAGGTGACAGAACAATATGGCCAAGTTATTAATACTGTCCATGTGTGGAAAGTTTTACAACACAGACTTACAACATAAATGGGCCCCTTGGGACAAGAATCTATTATTTCTGTGCCAGATCCATTGTTTGTATTGCAGCCTGCTTAAAGATGAGAAAAGCAAAAAGATCGTGTTCCTTGGGGCTGTGAAGTAATAAGGGCTTTCATGTGGGGTTTATAAAAATTTTGATAGCATCAAGTAACACAAAGAAGTGAATTGTGATCAGAATTGCCAAAGACTTGTCTGGAATAACTTGCTCCGTTCACACCTGTGTGGAGTTTAGCATGCAACATGTATACAAAAGTGGAGCTGTAGACAATTACTACTCTGCAGTTGGGTGGGTATGATATGATATAAGATGCTCTTAAAGGAAGGACATGTGAGTTTGGTGAAGAAGACTGGGCAAGAAAAGCAAGATAATAAAAAGCAAGGTAAAGGCTGAAGCAGCATTTGGTCTTCTTTTTTGACATGAGGCAGGCTGGAAAAATCAGCTGGCCAAGTATCAGGAGAGTTAAGATAGTGAGAGGATGTGGTCAGCATAAATGGACCGTAGGAACTAAATGTCAAAAAGCATGGACTTTGAGTAAAAAGTCAGTTCAGAAACTGTTTTCTCTTTCAGAGGGCAGAGATTATTTATCGTCTTGCTGACTTACTAACGGACCAGAGAGAAGAAATTCTCTTGGCAAACAAAAAGGACTTAGAGGAGGCTGAAAATAAAGGTACTGTTTCAAATCCTTCCGTAGTAATACTAATACTGTAATCTTGGACCTCTCTGGCATCAAGAGCAGAATTAGAATCTTCTGTCACCTGGGATTGGGCAGTATGGGTGACACAGATGATGGAACCCACAACTTTGAGAGCTTGTCAGTGCAAACAGCTGCAGCCTCCTTCATTGTATGAAACAGCTACCTTCCTAAGAGAAGATACTGAGGCAGTGCAAAACACCAAGTGGTGTATTGAAAAAAAAAAAAAAAGAAACAAATATCTCTGTTACTGTCATGCATACAGGAGAGTCTTTTTTGTGCTGGTTAATGGAATTTTTGGTTCCTGAAGGGAGGGCTATCATCTCTGCACTTAAATTGATGCTCTTCAAAGCATCAGTTGTCCCCTTCTGATTGAGGCAGGTTCTCTTTAGGTGGCTCAGATGAAATCCATTCTTGTGTGTTAGACTTATATTTTCATTGAGAAGCTGGAATTGAGATCTGTACACGTTGCCATAGCAAATACATGAAAAGGACACATCATGAATTATAATACTCTGTGGAAGGCACCACTGACCAGAGTATTTGAGGGGACTTTGCTGGGTTAACTGTTTGAACATGTTAAGACTAGAAAATTCAAGTTGTTCTTGCCCAGTCTGCACAGAAATGCTATGCATGTGTCTGTGCTTTGGTGTTTCTGTTTGTAAAACAGAAAGATGAAATTACTGCCTGGATCTTCCAGAAATACTGAAAGGGTAGAAATCTGTAAGAAATTCAAACCTTATCTTTCTGGATGTTGGTGGCTTGTACGGTTGCTTCGTGTACAAGGCACTTGAACCTCATTAATTGAAAATGTGGTGGGTGAAATCGTCATCATATTTGAGGGGTTTTATTGTGAGTACCAGACTTGATTTGTGCATTTTTAATCTCAGGTAGATAGATTACTTGCTAGGGTGTGGGAAATATTGTAATTTTCCTTAGATTCAGCAGTCTTTCAAGTCACTTCTGGTTGAGCCCAGGAAGACCAATTGTCTTCAGCACAACTTTTTCTTTTTTTAGGGAGATTAGCACTCCCTTTGTTAAAACGCCTAAGTCTGTCTACTTCCAAGCTGAACAGCTTGGCTATTGGTCTGCGTCAGATTGCAGCATCCTCGCAGGACAGCGTCGGCCGTGTAATTCGACGAACTCGAATAGCAAAAGACCTGGATTTGGAGCAGGTGACGGTGCCAATTGGTGTCCTTCTTGTGATCTTTGAATCTCGTCCTGACTGTCTTCCACAGGTTTGTAAGGAAGGTAGATTACACTGTTGGGTATTTCTGTTTGTGAGCAAGCAAGAGACTACAAAAAGTATTGTTTCAAAGGACTCTTCCTTGGATTCATCTACAATTGATTCTGTTGGCATCCCTATTTTTTATGCAGAGATATTCTCAAAACTTGCTTCCGCAGTATTCAGTTAATCATTTGTCTTAACCCAGGAATAAGGCAGATATGTTAAAGGTAAATGCCTTCCCCTGCAGCACTGTGTGGAAGTGTTGCTGTAAGTAAATGCTGTTATAAAATGCATGAAATTATGGGTGCTGATCTAATGTTGCAGAGGCAACCTTGGTCTTACTTTCTAACTCCCAACTACTTTACTGAGCAACTGAAGTAGATTTTAAAACAAAAACAAAACAAAACCCCCTGATTTGCAGTATTTATTCCCACAATTAACGTTAGGTATCTAGGAAGCTTGATTGAGAAGTTCTCTAACATGAGCAGGTGTGAGTAGAAAATTATGGCTACAGCCACTTTAATAGGATGTGAGGCTCAACCAGTGGACAGCTTTGTACTTCATTCCAGATTCTTGTGAGTAGTCCCCATTTCACAGTGAAAAGGAGTATGCTGTAAGAGAAGTTCCTGTGAAACAAGAAGGCACTAGTCTCCCTTGACTTTCAGCTCTGTTTGTGAAGATAACCAGCATGTTACCTTGTTGAATTTGCATCTGTCTTCCTGTACTTCAACCCAGGTCTGTTGCCTTGCATAGCTGAGGTCTTCCTCTTTCTCTTTGCTGTGTCTTAAAACTTACACCAGAGTGACTCCTGCTGGCTTCCCTGCCCTGCCCTCCCTTCCCCTGCTTTGTTTTAGAGACTTAGAATGGCTTGTCTTGGTATTTGCTTTGCTTCTTGCCAACCTCCTGTCCTCATACTCACATCAGGCTTCCTGATTGTCTTAGTTTGNAGCCTCTGGCAAATTTCCCCCAGTTCACGAAATCCATCTCTTGTGTCCATGGTTTTATACAGTTCTCGCTGCCTCTGCCGGTGTTGGAATTCTCTTGTGTTTTTCATATTCAATGAGGTTTCCTTTCTTTGTGACTGGTGTGTATAATGTTTTTTCCGGGGATTAACAGATTTATATGGAATAATTTTAGGTAGACAGAAAATGTGTAACAGCTTTCTGGGAGCAGACAGGTGTTGCTGCTTCTGGCTGAAGAAGTCGACATAGGAGGTTTCTTGCCTTGTTCCATATTCATGGCTCAAACAAAGGATGCAGTCTAAGTCCCAAGGGGATGTATTGAGCTCCTGGTGGAGTTAGCAAGATCTGTATCTGGGTAATGGCTAGGTCGTTGTCTCTGAGCATCTTTCTTTTGTGTGAAGTATCTCTTGCAGGTGTCCTGTTGTCTTCTCCGGGCCTGGAACGTGGTGTTTCTCTTGGTTTGTTATTTGTGTCTCTGTATGTCTGAGGCCAGTCCTTTTTACCAGAATGATTCTTTTCTATTTCAGTTTTTACAACATAAATTCTACTAATATACTAGTCAGTTCTACTATCATATTATTCTTATAACATGAATTACTTCAATATATTTATAACAAAAGGTATGTGCTAGGAGCTTCCCTTGGAATGGAGAATGTAAACCCCCTCCCTCCAAATTGTTACAATTTTGAAATTAAGGGCCTTTCAGGTAATGATATGAGGGTAGGAATAACAAGGCAACAAACAAGGCAAACAAACAACAATAACTATGGTATTAACAACAAAACAGAACCAGGAACCTCCTGACGGCCTTCTCGGCCGAGATAGGAAGGGATGCTTCCTTTGCTTCACAAAACCCTGGGGCAGTCTAATCCCGGCGCCCCTGCAGGACTCTGAGGAGCACCAAGCTCCCAGGGCAGTGCTGGAGGAGCAGTGGGTGTGGGATAGCAGCCCCTCCAGCATGGTGGGGAAGGGCGAGCTCAGGATTCCCAGGCACATGAGCAGATGGTGGTAGGTCCCTAAGACTGGGCTCCAGTGATGACAATGAATTCTCCCCACAGTAAAGTAAGCAATGGCTTGACCCTCGTCCTTCTGATGCTGAGAGTGAGAGAGAACAATTGCCCCAAAACTCGAGGTATTTTACCCCTCTGAGAGAAACTCCCAGAGACCAAAAGAGGTGTAGCCAGGTGATACATTCCTCTCACTGATGCAACTTCGGAGGACCATCTTTGATAACTCTGTGTTTGAATTGCATGATTTCTGTCCCATCTTGTACCTGATAAGTAGGAGAGTCTCTGATTGAGGAGCGGTTCCCTCCTCTTAGTTTACCACTGCATCTCATGCTTGTTTGGTTTAAGATTTAATAAGCTTCTAGTCAGCATAAACAAACTGCATGTTTGCCTCTAATGTAGGGCGAATTGCAAGCATCCTTCAAGAGACTGCTTTGTATAGATTCCACCAAATCCAGTTGTTGCTCTGAAGTCAAGTCATGTTCTACTAGTCTTTGAGACTGAACCATTTTGAAACCCCTTACCTTGTATTCTGCTTTTAATCACATAAGTTTTTGGTTTTTCTGTCTTAATTCTTGGTATTCTTTTCATTTTTTCAAACCAGGTCAAAACCTTTCTTTTAATCTTATGCCTCTATACTGAAATAAGCTTATTTGTTTAGTTTTCCTTTATGATACTGATCTGGAGGGGCAGATATTTAGAAGAACTGTTAAAATACAATCAGATGGCTTTTTAATGTCTAGTTCTATAAGTTTAAAAGACGCATAATAGTTATGTAAGGCAAGCTTCTCAGACGGTTATACTTCAGTGTGTTTTTCTTATTTTTTAATATTGTTTTCAAATGAGGTAGAATATCAAGCATTGTGATGATTATTTCCCATTTGATACTAGAAGGGGAAAGATGTATCTGGCTGGTTATTTTATTAATCAGGATCTAAAGTGTGCTACCAAGCTAACTTCTTGTTAGGTGTGAGCCTGGCTAATTTTGGCAATAGCATCTCATCAACATACAGTAGATACTCTCTCTAATGAGTGTAGGTTTGATGATAATGATACGTATAATCTTTCCGAGACAATAGTGATACAGCAAAATAACTTAAAATACTGAGTTTGTTTATTCTAAAGGTTCTGGAGAGGAGGTGATTTTGTTTTCCAAAGGAGTGCATGCTTTTAAACTTTATTTAAGTAGGTGGACAAATTGTGAGGCCATTGTGAATGAAATTGGGATGAGTTTTGAAAATGAGCTTTATCACTCAAGACACACTCCAAGGTAGAAAAGAACAAAAACCTCTTGCATTGCTGGACTTTAATGGATGCAGTCTGACACCTTAAACAGAAGGGCAGCAATATCTATCGGTTTCTTCTGGTGATAAACGTGGATGCAAAGATGATGCTGGGCCTATTGTCTCAATTTTTTTTTCTCCACACTTAGAGCAAATGTTGTCTATTTATGACTGCTGTTTTAGACAGCATGATGAAAATGTCCTTCCTTTTCATAGGAAGAGCTTATTTGCCACTCTCTGCTGGAATGGTGTTAGGGACAAGAGTTTTTGCTCCTAAAATTATTCTCCTTGGGGTAATTGCCCACACAGCTATCCAGTTCATATGAAGCCCTATGTCTATAGTTGCCTCTGACTTGTTCACTCTACTCTCCCCATGGCAATAGTACCCTGAAAACTCAAGTTTGTTCCTGAAACTAGCATTTAAGTTCTGGACTTAAATGTATGGCTACTTGTAATGGTTTCTCGGAGCCATGAAAGGAAAACTGTAGATTAATATTGAGTAAGTCAACTGAACAAAAAAAATCCTGCTTTTATTTTGTGGGTGTTATTCTGACAGAAGAACCAGATTACATTTAAGGGGGGGGTTTCCCCCATAATAAACTCCTTTGACAGGTGTCTGCTTTGGCCATAGCCAGTGGAAATGGCTTACTACTTAAAGGAGGAAAAGAGGCAGCACATAGCAATCAAATCCTTCATCATCTGACACAAGAAGCACTCTCTATTCACGGAGTCAGAGATGCAGTGCAGCTGGTAAGTGCCTAGAGTTAAATCAACTATTTCTTTGCTGTGGTACGTCTAAAAAATGTGGGCACAACTTGAGAGTTCAAACTGTAAACTGTTTGTATTGCACCTACCACAGGTGAATACAAGAGAGGAAGTAGAAGATCTCTGCCGTTTGGATAAGCTGATAGATCTCATCATTCCACGTGGTTCATCACAGCTAGTCAGGAATATCCAGAAAGCTGCTAAGGGAATTCCAGTGATGGGACACAGTGAAGGGATCTGTCATGTGTATGTTGACACGGATGCCAGTGTTGAGAAGGTCACACGAATAAGTAAGCCGTGGGAGGGTGACTTGAATTTCATTGGTGTAATTGAACTTTGGAGTATGCAATGTAGTTATGGTAATTTATAATATTTATAATATCAAAAATCTTTGTTGTAACTGTTATGTAACCAATTTTCTACTCTAAAATCTCAGTCAGAGACTCAAAGTGTGAATATCCTGCTGCTTGTAATGCTCTGGAAACTCTCCTAATTCATCGAGACTTGCTGAGAACGCCGTTGTTTGATCAGATCATAGACATGTTGAGAGTAGAACAGGTTAGTCACTCATATTTGTGTTTTGTTTTGTGGCTTTTGTCTGGTTTTTTGCTAAAACTTCAGAAGCATTTGGTTTGGCTGGTGTAACCCTGTTTATATTGCATAACATTTCAGTTACCTGTATGTGTCTTTGTACATATCAACAAACTTTGCTTCTCCACACAGCGTCAAGCGTTTCTGTAGAAATTACCTGAAAGCAGCTTATTCATGACGACTACAGGCTGTTACTGGTATACCTTTGCTATATACATCCTTGTATATAGCAAAAATAATCTGCCATGAAAGCGTATACACTACCGTTTCTCTACCCTTTTGAATTCAGCCAGATGCAAAGCCTTGTCTTCCTGAGTCTTTTAATTTAGCTTCTTACCCAAGTGAATTCCCTTCCTGTTTTTATCCTTTCTGAATTTGCTTTATACATGTGTTTTTTAACATTTTCTCTTGCATGTCCTTTATTCCCACCAATATTCCCTCCTGGTATGTGATATCAGAAGGCCAGCATGCTAATTAGTTGTTCAAACACAAGCAATGTTTTTTCAGTAAAGGTAGCAGAGATGCATCAGGAAAAAATATCCATGAAGTAGTATGAATTGCACATAAATCAAGGGTTTTCACACAGCACTGTGTATTTGACAAAGAGAGTGCACAGACAGTGATTAATACAGGATAGAGAGGTCATATGTTTTGATGATGTTAAAAGGGTTATAGTAAAAGAAGCTGATAAGTAGTCAAGGAGGAATTTCTCAATGTTTGGGGCTTTTTAATGTCTTGTTTAGTTGTTTCTTGGGAAGGATAGTCTGCAGGGTAGATGTTCATATTTTGGATGGGAGGAATATGAGTACTAGTGCATTTCCACCGCCAAACCTAACCCATCTCCTTTTACAGTGGGGAGGATATTATCTCTGTCTAATCTGACCTGACAACAAGAAACATGCAAATATTGGGCAGGATTATGCAATTAAAGTAATTTATAGTTGCACAAGTAAATGCTGGTTTACAGATATTGTCTTAAAAGCCTTCACATTTAGTAGACTTATGTCTTATTTCCCATTTATGCTTGTCTTGTCAAAATTTCTTGTGTTTCATTTGCATGGAATTTCTGTGCTGTATCTGTTCTAAATTATCTTTCACTAAGGGTAGGAATAACAAGGCAACACTTTCACTGTTTACGTGTTTTGGCAGAGGCAGATAATGTGTTAAAATCTTCTTTATAACAAAGGAAAAATATCTGTGTGAGTTTTTTGGGTTTGGACTCTAACTACTTCGTGTCTGAGAAGTGCTTCAGAGAGGGCTGGTATCAATTTATAAAGTAAAAGGATAAAGTCATTCAAGATCTTAAGACTTCTGTAGGTGCAAACTTGGAGGCATTCCTTTCATTATTCTCTGCATTGCAGTTGCTGTCTTAAAACAAAGGCTGACATCAGTATTTTAGCTGTTTTCCTAGGAGTGCTGTATAGGCCTTTTCTGCCTGGTAACTAAGTGATACAATTGCTTTAAATAATTTCAAATGAGTGCTGAATCAGGAACTTGTTGGTAGGTAGCCAGTCTAGCATGTCAGTTACTGTACTTTGTAGCTAATTCACCTATGTGCCAAGTTTCCCAAAGTATAGGTGTTTCTTTCTTACACCGCATGCATGTCCACTGGGTGGCTAAGCACCATCCAGCTGCCTGCTAACTCTCCCATGTGCCAAGTGGGACAGGAGGAGAAAATTAGAGCAAAAGCAAGGAACCCTGTCAGTTGAAAGATAGCTTGATAAGTGAAGGAAAGAGGATGAACGGGACAAAGAGGAGAAAACAACCCAATAAAAAAATAGACTCCAAAACAAAACTAAAAACCCACCAGTCCCCCAAAACACCCACAAAGCAAAGCTAATTGCTTGTTGTCTGCCACAGAAAAATCAATGCCCAGCCAGTCTCTTGAGCAATGCCTACCTTCTTCAAAAACCACTTCCCCTCTGTTTCTATTGCTGCACATGTCATTACGTGGAACATGGAACATACTTTTGGTCAGTTCTGGTCAGCTGTTGATTGTGTCCCCTCCCATCCTCCTGCACACTCCCAATCTTGCTAGGAGCACAGAAGTAGAGCAGGCGTGTCTTGGTTTAGAAAGACAGGTTGAGTGCCAGGGAAAGCTGGAACATTCCTTGGAATGAGGAATGTAAACCCTCTCCCTCCAAATGATAATTTTGCAATTAGGGGCTTTCAGGCAAAGATCTGGAAATAGGAATAACGGTTCTTTACTAGGAATATTACAAATACAAATGTAGTAGTGTGGGTCTCATTTTCTGAGCCTGTGAAGCTTTCAGCTTGTCAGCTGCTGATTTTTCTTCCCTTGGGAAAATTTCTTGCCTCACGGACAAATCCATGTATATAGTCATGGTACTTCTAAGATCTCATAACAACTGCTCTTCCAGGTGTTGTTTTTATTAGTTCTCTGACTGGGAATCAAACCCAGATCTCCTGTGTTGCAGGCGAGAATTTTACTACTGAACCACAGAGAGCAGTTATTATGAGAACTTGGAAGTACCACACAAGAAATTTTCCCAAGGGAAGAAAAATCAGCAGCTGACAGGCTGAAAACTTCACAGACTCAGAAAATCAGACTCACATAGTAGTACAAAAAAACCAAGCAAGCAAACAAACAAAAATCCTAGAAACCCTGACAGAGTCAGACTACAACCTGACACCCTGTTGGTCAGGGTGTTGGTAGCAGTCCAAATATGTCCTCCTGAAGTAACAGATGTAGTTCTGTTGGAGTAGAGATGATCCTGTAGAAGAGTCCAGTGGTGGTGAGATGGGTCCGATTTTCCTCTGGGAAATCCAGTGGTAAAACAGGCTGCCCTGGCATTTCTGACTCCCAGTTTTTATCTAGGTAGAAATGGTTGGCTCCTCTCACTGGGTGGAGCATCTCCCAATGGGATGATGTAATGTTATCAGTCATGCAGTGAGCCTCGATGGCCCATTAACAGCAGATGTCCCCCGGAGGGAGGATGCGCCCTGGAAGAGATAAGGAACATTGCGCCACCTGTTTTTTAGCAGCTTGCCCATTAACAGAACACACCCCCCGGAGTTATGAGGAATGGGTTA
>VZUA01098209.1:1771-21581 GCA_013401035.1 Horornis vulcanius | reverse complement strand
GTATTCATCACAAAATATTTCAGCTAGTGGATTAGGATGTGCTGCGCCTGCTCAAAGCTTGTTCTGGTAAATTGTGCATCTGCCCTCTGTTTCTTTTTGCTACCGACCAAGTGATGCCATTTAATAGTTTGTAAAAATAGAAAGAAATAGTTTCAAAAGGTTTCTTAAATGCACAGGAACAAGCCTCACCATATTGGATTTCCACATTAGTATAAAGATTCAATTAAATTTTAGCTAAAGTACAGCTCCATGTAACTTTCTGCTGCTGGAGCAGAGTTCCACAGTTCAGTTAGTCCAAGGTGCTCAGGAAAACACAAAGCATGTCCCCATGCCCACAGCTCTGTCTGTGGCCTGTGCAGAGGGCTCTGAGACTGCAGCCCAGCCTCTTCCCACAACTGAGATGGGGCAGTCAGCACCAGAACTCACATATTCCCAGCCCAGGAGTCTGCCCAGCACATGGCATGGCATGATGGCAAAGCCAACTGAGGGAGAACTGATATGTCAGAACTAAGATACATTCATTTCTCAAAAAAGAGCTATTTTATTGAATAATGATCTATTTTAATGAACTAACGACCCCTGTTAGTCCCTGTAGCCACTCACTCCTGCATCTGGTTGTTTCACTCTCTGCATGAATTAGCTGCAAAGGTCTCAGCACAGTGCCAGGCACTCATTGCCTCACCCAGGTGAGCCCTTTCCAGAGCAAAACCTAACTGATTCAGACACATGTGCCAAGCCTTAGGTATTTGTAGCAGCTCCCTGCTTAGGAAAAAAATCACCCTTAGCTCTGAAATAACTCTATTTTCCATGATGCCTTGTCAACAAACACAAATACTACCTCAGGATACCTAATGGCTTCAACAGCCCTACCTTGTTTGCCCAGACTGTTGGTCAGGAGAAGATACTAGTGACTGATAATGATCTTCTCCTTGAGTTAAAGAGCCCATTACAACACAGAAGACACCCCTGGTGGAAGTTCAACAGTTGGAAGAGATACAAAGCCAAGATTATTTGTGGGCACTAAGAATTCTGGGACTTGTCTGTTCTGGTTTTGTAATAAGAAAAACATTAACTGGAGTGACGCAATAAATTATAACCCATATAATTACATTTCCTCTGCCTACACTCTCCCTGCATTTCTAACTAATGCTGCTCATCCTTATTTCCTTGTCCAAGTCATTAAGGAATGTTGCTCTGTGTTCTTAACAGTGACTACATTCCAGATCAAGGTGCCTCTGTATTCACGTGGGATGATCTCGTTTTTGCTCAGCCTTCAGAGATATGGGAAGCTTTAGTTACTGAGCAAACATTTACAAAAGACGTTGATTTCTTTGTATGAAACAGAGGTGTGCATTTGGTATTTAATCATAATTTTAATTTTTTTTTTCTGTAAGAATTGGACCAAAAATGAACTCCCTGATTGGGGGAAATGCATACACTGATCTCCCTATCAAGTCATAGCTCCCTACAGCACAGATTTCAGAATAAATGTTATTACTAAACTTTGATTCTTGGAACAACTGGGGCCCACAAGACCAAGAATGTCAGACCTTTTCTGTTTTGAACTACATTTTTCCTGCTAATATTTTATCCCTCTCTCCCCTTTCTCTTCTCTCCTCCCATTAGTGCGGATGGCACGTATGAGGTCTCGCTGTACACAAATGCCATCGTACAGAACAATGGAAGCATTCGCTGGTTGCCACCAGCCATTTACAAGAGTGCCTGCAAGATTGAGGTGAAGCATTTCCCCTTCGACCAACAAAACTGTACCCTGAAGTTTCGGTCCTGGACGTACGACCACACAGAAATTGATATGGTGCTCAAGACTTCCATGGCAAGCATGGATGACTTCACGCCAAGCGGAGAGTGGGACATTGTGGCACTCCCAGGAAGAAGGACTGTAAATCCTCTGGACCCCAATTATGTCGATGTGACATATGACTTCATTATTAAAAGGAAACCACTTTTTTATACCATCAATCTTATCATTCCCTGTGTGCTAATTACATCCTTAGCCATCCTAGTATTCTACTTGCCTTCAGACTGTGGTGAAAAAATGACCTTATGCATATCTGTGTTGCTCGCCTTGACTGTGTTCTTGCTGCTGATCTCCAAAATTGTCCCTCCAACATCTCTAGATGTTCCACTGATTGGGAAGTATCTCATGTTTACAATGGTGCTGGTGACCTTCTCAATAGTTACCAGTGTCTGTGTGCTCAATGTCCACCACAGATCTCCAAGTACTCACACTATGGCCCCCTGGGTAAAGCTGGTTTTCCTTGAAAGACTCCCAGCCTATCTGTTCATGAAGCGCCCAGAAAATAATTCTCCACGGCAAAAGCCATACAGCTGCAAAAAGACAAAAGCAGAGAATCCTTGTATGGAGCCATCTGACTTCTACAAGAACTCTACCTACTTTTTGAACACAGCTTCTGCCAAAAGATATGATATGAAAGTCTCTGAGACACCTGACAATGTCAGCAGTCATCGAGATTTTAGGTTAAGAACGGGCACCAAATTTTCTTCTGAAGTGCAAGAAGCAATTGATGGAGTCAGTTTTATAGCAGAGCACATGAAAAGCGATGACAACGACCAGAGTGTAAGTAAAAATGAGAAATCCCTGTCCTTCCAAACTTCATCTTCTGTCCTCCTCTGTAGCCTGCTGTTCCTCAGAAAGTATATTTGAACTGTCTAGCTATTGTCAAGATTTTAGAGAGATTCTAGATATAGCTCATAAGAGGAAATAATTTATGCCATTAATGAACAGCAATTTGGTAACTACAAATACTGTCCTGATAAATAACATGGCTATTTCTACAAAAAGAGATTGCCCAGTAAGTCCTGAATCACTCTTAAAAACCTTTGTTGTTGCACTCAAGTGGTGATTGGCAGGGTAAGAAAACATATTCAGTTCAGGTTAGAAATGGAATATTTTTCACCATTGTGAATCAGTAAGACTGTGATTCAACCCATGGCCAGGCCATTGTTAAGAAACAGTGCACCTGCAGCTCATGCATTTATTTACCTAACTGAGCACAGCAAGAGAATTTAGCAAAATTGGTAGAAGACCTTTGCAAAGATCCTTTCTGGGCTAAGACTCCTGTCTGTATATGGCAAACACCATGGGTAGGATTAAAAACCTCAGCAGAGCTGACACTTCTTTCATTTGAGTTATTTTTATATATCCCAGACTCACTACTGGTTAGGAGAAATACTCTATTTAAGCAGCGCTGCTGCTGCTCTATTCCCCTGCCCTAGTGCCACTAGCTACCACAACAGAGCTGATAGAAACACTCTGTGAGTAATGCTTGGAAAACTCAGGTAGGTCACAGGTTTTTTTTTAAGCAAGCAACCACAGTTGAGAAAAATCATCCTCGTACTTACCATTGTCCTCTCTCTAATCTAGACCCCAGGGAGACTCCAGATTCTCTATTCCTGTTGTGCTTTCCCTCCCTCAGCCAAGCAGATTAAATAAAGTCTGGTTTCTGATCTTACAGACGTCCCTAGAGGAGCATGCTGCTGAGTAGTTCATGTTCTCTATTAACTGAAATTACTGTCAATATAAATAAAGAAGTTCAGGTATTAATATTAGACATGAGCTTGTAAACATTGAAACTTACTGAACAGAAGCCGACTTCATAGTGCAGGAAAAGGTCTTCTAATAGCTCAGAAATTCTTGCAAGGATGTGTTGCACACCAAAGGATCTACAAAGCTTTCACTTGATGGTAAGAACAATTTTCAAGAGCATTTTATATATTGAAAATCCACTTACTTCTTTTCACATGGGGTCCTCTGATATTACATATAATTTTTCTAGATTCATAACTTTATTCTCTGCTTCCTTCCCTCATCACAATGGTCTGATAACAACAGTTCATATACATTTATATGGCCTGACTGCAGAAGCATTCAATTCCTATTAGCAGCAGTGGGAATTAAAAATGTACACTGTGGGAAAAATACAATAATATTCTAATAATATTCTAGTAATATTCTAATATCAGACATGATTCAACTGACAACGATGATAAAGTCACGAATGTGAGGACATTCCATGTGTAACCAAATCAATGAGAGAGGAAAAATTATTCCTGAGATGCAAATGAAGATTGATACATTTCCCCTTTACAATAATAGCCCAGTTAGTCACTTCAGTCTGAAACAGAATCTAAGGCTATGACTTTCACAAACAACACATGCAGGGCAAAAAGGGATTTTAAGAAAAGCAACAGTATTAATATGCATTAAACCCCATGAATAAGATGACTGCTGATAAGAAAAGAACTCTGAAGCTAACCTTGTTTAACAGCAGTAAACACCACCTATTTTTGTCCACTGAGATTAATAGCATTATTGAAAAAAAAAAAATCCTTAATTAGATTATAGTGTGGGTCCTTCAGGTCTGGCACCACACCAGGCAGCCACACTCAGTATCTGATGTATCCAAGAAAGCTAAGAAATATTTACTGTATTTTTCTCCACTGCTCAGATGGGTTGTAGGAGAAAAATCCCGTACCAAACCTAAAGCCAGGTTATTCCCTGAACCTTGAGATCTGTTCCCTTTTATTTTGATAAACAAAACCTCAGCATTAGCAAGAGCAGGACAAAAAGAATATGACAAATTGCTAATATCTTTAACTGGCTTTTTCTTCCAGGTCATTGAAGATTGGAAGTATGTTGCCATGGTAGTGGACAGGCTGTTTCTCTGGATATTTGTCCTTGTTTGTGTCCTGGGGACTGTTGGATTATTTCTGCAACCACTTTTTCAAAACCACAATGCTGCCATAAACCCTTAGCTATTATTTAAAATTGTCAATACAATTTGGTTCTCATTCTGCTCTCAGTTCCCCTTTGTTAACTCCACAGAGGTGTCAAGTGAATTGCACATCCCTTAGAGTAGGGAAAAGGAAAGCAGAACTTGACTTAGTGGGATAGGAAAAAAGCAAAACAAACAGAAAACTATTTTTTTCCAGTGAGTTCAGTACTTCTGGTGATATCTTGCCCTTTTTTCAATTATTTGAAGTCTGAACATTACAGTGAAAGACTTTTACTATACAAGATGTCATCCTGGCATCATCGTATTATTATTATTATGTATTTAAAATATATTGCCTTAGGAAGGATATTTTCTTTTCCTTAGAATACTGCGATTTCCCTATTACAAAGAAGGTACTGCTGTGAAATTTATTTACTTCAAAACTGTTTGTGTCTGATTTATAAAGAGCTTTGCAAGTGGGTTTGATACTTAAATCTGAACTGAGAAACAGAAACACTTCTGAGGTAAGCACTGAAAGGTTTCTCACCTCGCCATCTCTGGTAGCTGATGGATCAACAAAGGCCAAATTAATGTATGATAAACGAACATGTATATAATACTCTGTTTGATGATCAAATATAAATAAAACAAACTTTTTCTTTACATAGATTTAGTACTCAAATTTCCTGCAAGTTTAACAGCTTGTGTATCTGGAGCACATACACACCTTAATGAGTCTAAGGCTATGAGCACAGGAAAGCAACAGGAGAAGACAACGGTGAAGGGCAGCAAGAATGAGAAGACATCTGAGAACACACAGACCTATGTGTTTTTCTGGGGAGATTTTAATGTGGATTTAAGTGTAACCATCAACAGATCAGCTGGGGAAGCACACGGAGTCTTGAAGTCCTTGGCAAAGGACAGATTGAGGCCCTAGACCCCCATCACAGGACAATCCCACTACAGTTTGTTCCAGGTAACCTGCAAAAAAAGAAGTGGGCTTCTGGCACTTTTCAAGTTAAACCAATCTCAGTTTTTCCTTGGGGTGCTGTGAGCACACACAACTATTGTCCCACCAGTTGTAAGTACAGCTAATGCCTGGTGAACAAACTTGAAATCACTATTACTTGTGAAGGGGATTTGAGGCTCACCTGTCCCAAGGGGATTAGTTGACACCTAAACCTGTGTTCTTCAGCAAACCACAGCAGAAGACAGTTCCAGCTCTTACTTGCCTTCATCAAGACCAAGCTACATTTCCACCTAAATTGCCATTCCCAGGCAGCCCCAGTTAAGTACATAGATTTAGCTGTGCCAAAACAGCTGCATCCACACCTTTGCAATTGTTCACAGGAGCTGCAGGGCTGCATTCCCTCCCTCCCAGCCTGTAGCTGAACCCCCCTGCAGCAGTGGCACCCATCCCCAGCCCTGAGGTCTGGGAGGGCTCCCCAGGGGCCTAAGCACTCCAGCAGGACTGGGTGCCCAGCAGTCTGGGAAGGAGATGGGGGGAAAGTATCACCAGTGGCGTGGGTGAGGCTGTCTTCAGCCCCACCTTAGAAGAAGAAAGGGTTCACACTGTCACCCTCCCTTCCATTCCCCTTCCTTAAGCACTGTAACTGTGTCCCTCACACAGACAGGGCAGGGAGGTGAGGGATAACTCTAGGACTGCCTGTCTCACTCATGCAGGTACATCCTGGGATCACCACATCCTCCTCTCACAGAGGGGGCAGGCCCCTGGCCATCTCCCCAAACACTGACTATTTGGACACTCCCATGATGACAGGAGGGTGGTGTAAAGTTTAAACGTGTTTAATGGGCTCTCCCCGCCTTTAATGTTCCCTTCTCTGTTTCAGACCTAGAGAGTAGAGCTACTCCTCTGCAGGCAACTGAAACAACAGCTGTGGGGTGAGATGGGGCACAGACAGCCTTGGGAGCAGAGGGCTGCCTTCCCCAAGCAAGGAGATGCTGCTGTGTGTTAAGTTACATCCCAACCACAGGTGCACACACTGCCCCAGCTGCTGAACAGCTTTTTCTGCTTACAGAGAAGACACAGGGAAGCCAGAGCAGCTGCCAGCACTGTGCAGGCAGTGTAAAGGTGAAGGCCCTTCAAATATCAAAATAATCCTGAACAGGGAATCTGAAAGAGGCAGTGTAGACTTGGTGTGAGAGCTGCTGCAGGCTCCTTCAGGGCAGGACGGAGAGGGACTCACCCAGTCAAGCAGCCATGGATGCAGCAAGGCAGCTGCAGCCTCCCAGACTGACATGGGCCTGTGCAGAGCACAGAACCCCTTTCTATTGTTTTCACCCGGCATTAACAGCACTTTGGGCTCTGTCCCACTCTTACCCTCATTACTCTCCTACCCTTCCCCCTCTTATCCTCTCTCTCACTGCCTGAATGCAACAGAAATGAGGCCTCAAGTGCTCCCATCTCAGAACTGGCCTTATCTTTATGAACAGTAAAGACTGATAATGCTTGGCTCTGTAACTGCAGCCTTCAGCTGAATTATCCTCAGCATGGACAAAAGTTTTAAAAAGGATTTGGCAGCTCAGTTAGCAGCTGTCAGGGAGTCCAAGCAGATGAAGGCCTCAGACTTGACAAACCCAAAAAAAGCTTTCAAGAGGCACATCACCGGCCCCAGGGAGATCCCTGCAGAACCAGAGCTCCTCATCCAAGAAATTGTGGGCTCTGGTGCTTTCCATACACTGTGGCGACCTTACTCTTTTCTTAATCATGAGTGAAACAATATACTCTTTCCTAGTTATGTTCTTGAAAACCACCCCTGTATCTTTAGCATTTCCAGATATAATTTAATCCATAGCAAACTTCAGAATGAAAAATTTCACCCAAAATTCTAAAATTCTGGAAAATCTGTCCTAAAACTGCGTTTTCCAATTGGCAAATGCTATTTTTGCCTAACCCTCAGCAGCTCCATTTACATAATAGGTAGAACTGCTCCTGGTTTAACTTGTCAAAGAAATACAGGGTTTTCAGCTTTGGGTTTTTGGCAAAATTTTAAAACTAAAAGACTGGAGAAAAGGAAATATCAAAAATGTCTTCTTGCAGGCAAATACGAATATGGTAATATCCCAACTCATTGAACAAAATAAACTTCAACATTTCTACTTTTCAGGGGTTTACCATAACGCTTTCCATTAAAAAGAAAAGCAGACATTCAAAATGTCATTTTACACTAAAATTGTTTTTCAGTGGTAGTGTGCAACCAAGTCTTTGCTTCCCTAACAGTGAGAAAAAACCTCTGGTTTCTCTCCATTCCCTACCATTGCAAAACTCTAATCCTGAAGCAATCTTGCCTTTCATCAGAACATGTAGAAATTCCAACACCACCACTCACATGCACCACCTGCATTCAAATGAGTGTACTGGGGGCTCTCTCTGCACCCCTGCGGCCACAGCAAGCTGGGAACAACAGCAAGCAAACTGGGAACAACTGGGAGCATCAATACGCAAAACAAAAGGTGCAAAAATACTCTTTTCTTCTTCACCTGAGTTGATTAAGATTTGACCTTAACAAATCTTAACAAGGGAAAACCCCTCTAATGGCAGTGTGTTTATTAAAGAACAAAGACTGCATATTTTGTTACTGCAGACCTTCCTGGGTAGATCAGCTTCCCCCTACCCATGCAAATTCTTCTTCAGTGTAATTCTGCAATGCAGTCATGGTGACGTGTTCTCATCACATCACCCTTCCCAGATATAAAAATAATTCTACCACAATTCTGAGCTGATTTCACCAGGAGATCCAGCATGAGATGTTAGAAACAAAATATCTGTGCCATACAAACACCAATGAAAATTTCAGTAACTAGGCAAATTAAGCTAAAATACCTATATCTCTTGATGTTATGACTCTTTGCTTCCTCTGCAGGTGAGTGGTTCCAAACTATTCAGGTTAAACATTGACTTTTGGGGAACACAGATTATGATCTGAACTTTGAAGCTTTAACTAACTTCTAGTTGGGATTACAAAGAACAAATAAAATTCTTGGTTATAATGCCGCTTATAGCAAGGGGACAGAAAGGGAAAACATTTAGCCTCAATGCCCTGGAAATGCAAAACCAAAAATATCCACAAAGGGTTAAGCTAAAATACCAAGCAGCTGAGTTCTCTGGAAAAAAAAAAAAGAAATAAATCAAATGGACAGTAAAGCCTATTTCCTCCATGCTAATAGAATTACAGAAATTATATGAGCATGTGTCTGGGGACAAAGTGAATGATGCTCTGAGAGATAGGGCTAACAGGATAAACAAGCTCTGTGCCAAGAACTGAACCCAGTCTGGTGCTCTTTCTCCCACTGCTACCTCTTAAAAGCACCAAATGGGGTCATTGCTTATCCTTCCCTAAGGGCAGGCAATGGAGCACCTATTGGTGCAGCTCCTGTTCCACAGGGCTTCCTTCTCATTGGTTCTAAAAATGAGGGTAGAATCCCGTATTTTTCTCTCCCCATTTCCTCCTTTTACACAGAAGTGTGCAACAACCACTGCATCAGCCTTGCATCACCTGGTCATCCCAGATGGGGAAGGCAGTGCAAAAGGTGACATAAGATAACAAGGAGTTATGAACACCTCGGAAATGCCTCACTTTGCAAATAGTGATTTTATGGCTCTTTCTTTCTAGTGTCCTTTCCCACAAACAATGTGGTTTTGTGAGATCAAGTTGGGATCCTGTGCTCGTGTTCCCCTTCTCAAATTTCACCTTTCTAATTTATAAAATAGGAATGGTCCAAAGACAGTTATTCTCAAGGGTTTGGTCAAGTTTGATTTCCATTCAAAGCCCCAGATTCTTGCCAGATCCCAGCTGCTATGTTTACCACTCTGGGCTCAGATCCCACCAACAATTGTACATGCCTTTAATTACTCTTTGGGAATAGCACATCCTTTTTATATGGTCAAGCACCCAGCACATGCTCTTGCAAAATGAGACACAAGCAGGAGAAAAACCTCAACAGCGTAACTGGAAATGAGGTCCCATGATCTCAGTTCACTGCTAAATCAGGCATCCCTAGTGTCAATATTCATTTCAGAACAATTCAATTACAAGATTTATATTAATTAAAGTTCCCCTAGCAGATTGGCATGAGCTTCTGATAGATAAGGATACTGTATAGCAGCTGGCTGGAAAACTCTTCAGCGTTGTCAGATTACCAGACTCATTTATGCACCATTTTAAGGACTCTTGCCCACTATCTGTGCCAGAAGACTGCTCTTTGCCTACAATAACATCTGTTTTTCCTGCACTTTATTTGCTGTTTCCAAAGCTCTGACTGCCTGGGTAGCTTGAAAGGGGGCAGCACAGCAAAGCTAATGGGAGCTCAGTGCGCAGAGCTGCGCTCAGGGTCCTGCCGGCTGCTGCTTGCAGGCATTTCACGCTTCGGAGGAGCCGAGCCCTCCCTGCACCCTGTGCTCCTACAGTCCTGGCAGCGAAGCTCACCCTCGACAGCCCCTGTCCACAGGCAGTAATTCATAGCACCATGGAGAGCCTGAACACTCTCCTTCTAACTGCTGCTGTTTGCTTTCTCTGTCAAGGTGAGTGATCATTAATTTGTTATTTGATAGTGAAGGGAGGGTTGAAAAGGGGAGCTGGGGATGGTTTTGCTGCAAATTATTTTTAAGAAGTGCAGAAGCGCTCTCCAACCTAAGGGGCAAATATACAGAATTTTGGTATAGCTCTTTCTGTTACATAGCTTGTTGTTCAGTGGGGGGCGGGGGGGGCGGGTGTTAAATTTATGCTTGCAAAGTAGTTAGGTGGTCCTGATTAAAGATGCCAAACAGGACACGTAAAGCCATTTTAACATGAAGGAAAAGCACCTCACACATAAAGGTGTGGTTTCACATATTGCAGAGAAGACAAGAAAGTGACAACATTAAAGAGCTTTAAGTACGTACTGCAAACAGCACATCTTCTTTCTGCAGATATGGAAAGCACAAAATATTTAAACAAAAACCACATGAATGCACTTCTCTAGAAACAGTGGATGCTAGATTTGATTAGAGTGCTGGTGACATGTAAAAAGGCAGGCAGTCTGGGATTGACTATAATAGTTGTTAAGATCTAGATTTAAAATTATTTACCTAAAAGATTGGGAGGTATTTATTCCAGGAAATCTCGATCTAAGAGATAGAAGATATTAAGAAATAATGTGGGCAAAACTGGCAGTTAAAAAGTGTTCATTTTTTAGTTAGCAAGTTGGCTAGAATGATTTCACTAATCTGAAAACAAAATTGCACTCCAAGTGAACAAGAGAAAGCATAAGGAGTAAAAATCAACCAAATAAATCCAAAACCAAACAAAAGACCTTTTAGCTGAATGGTTTCACATAAGGGGAACCTTGTCTTAGGGAGAGAGGTGAGGTCCCTCAGATTTGAAAGTAACACCTGCTTTGTGTATTCTGTCACCTGCAGATACTTCAGCCTCCCCCCTTTCTCTACTAAAAAACAACTGGCAGAAAATTAACATGTCCTTCCTTGCAAATGTTCATATTTCATATATATCCATATTTATGTTTCAAAGGAACTGTAGAATACATTCAACAGACTTCAGTTGGTGCCTTTGACAAATTTCCATAGTGCTTCCATCGATGACAAAACAGACCTTTTCTGGTGTTTCAATTGGAATTCATGAGGATGTGTTGTCCAGAAGAGAGTTTAAGAGACAGCCCTCTTAAAAAAAAAGCCACTGGCTTCTACTAGTGTCAGAATGGTTATTGTCTAGATAGCTTGATAGTAAAATGGCAGTGTAAAATACAGACTCTCACACCTCATCTTGAAACAGGTCTGAAGCCTTTTGTTTGGAATTTCAGTTTGCAGCTTTTTTGTTGGCCACAGGGTACAATGAACTGCACTTATGAGTGGCAAAAGGACAATAGGAATCTATTACAAATAAAAACTACTCAGAAAAATAAAAGGGTAATTAGCATATTTCTTTGAGTGTGCTGAAAAATCTTTGAATGTAACAGTTAAGCAAATTTTAATCCTTTTTAAAAAATATATTTTAAGAAGCAGGCTGTTATCCTCACTGTAATTGTGCAATCATGACTCAGACTAGAAAGCAGACTTCTCATTTCCTGGGACAACTCCTGCTGCGAGGCGTTCCGACCCCTTACCAGAGGCCTGGTCTGTTGGATACACTTTCCCTTTTCTCCTCTCCACAGCCCTGTGGTCTTGCCAGTTTGGGGCGACTGGGACTGTGAGGGGAAAGGGCTTTTACACCCTCAGTTCTTCAGTTATCCCCCGAAACTAATTTTTTACCTAATTTGCAGACACGTGTTAGAAAACCTTTTTTGGTAGCATTACCTTTCCCTGCTCTCCTCCTCGCAGCCAAGCGAATGCCCCCATGGCACACTGCTCCCCGCTCAGGCGGGCCCGGGGCTCTGCCCAGGGATGCTGAGCAGCCGGGGCAGCACCGGGGCAGCCCGGCCCGCACGGGGCTGGCCCCGCCCTCACCCCCTGCCCTCCGTAGGCTGCGCCGGCTCCGAGGCCGAGCACCGGCTCTACGCGGCCCTCTTCGAGAGCTACAACCAGTTCGTCCGCCCCGTCAAGAACGTCTCGGACCCTGTCATCATCCAATTCGAGGTGTCCATGTCGCAGCTGGTGAAGGTGGTGAGTACTGCCCCGCCGGGCACCGCGGCAGGGCCAGCGCTTCTCCCGACACACCTCTCTTTTCCAGGACGAAGTCAACCAGATAATGGAAACCAACTTGTGGCTGAAGCACGTAAGTAGCGCTCAGTGGCAGCCCGGACGGCACCGGCTCACTTCCCCTCCGGCGCGGAAGTGTTCCCCACTCCGCCGGGGCGGGAGGAGCCGCCCGCCCAGAGGCGTCTGCGGGCTCCGGGAGCACTGGACTTGCGGGGTGGCGGCTCGGGTCCCTCGGGGCGCAGACGCATCCCGGGACAGCGTCCCTCGACAGGATCTCGGGAGAGCAGCCCTGGACAGGATCCGGGGAGAACATCCCTGGACAGGATGAGGGGAGAGCAGCCCTGATAGGATCCCGGGAGAACATCCCTGAACAGGATCTGGGGAGAGCATCCTGGACAGGATCCCGAGAGAACAGCCCTGGACAGGATGCGGCGAGAGCAGCCCTGGACAGGGTCCCGGGAGAGCAGCCCCAGCTCCCTCGCTCCGAGCCCTTCCCCGGGGCGCTGCTGCCCCCCAGCGGCCGCCGCTCCGCCCGGCAGGAGCAGCGGGGACGGGGACGGGAGGGACGGGAGCGGAGCAGAGGAAGGCTGCTACACTTACTGCAGTCGCTAAATACAAGATTTTTTTTTCTCTGGAGACTTCCAAACGCGCTGCCTTGGCAGACACCAACGCAAGGGAAGCACCTCGGCACGAAGGTCCCGAACAGCGAGCGTCACTTCGTGCTGGTTAGCTCCCATAACGTGACAACAAACCAAAAATGTGTATATTTCATGTTTAAAAGGCTTTTAAAAAATACAGTTACTTACTGTTGCAGTCAGCTTAGTAACCAACTTAGTTCCCACCTCCAGCTTTATATTCGAGTTCGTTGAAATGGGGTTTAACAAGCGCTAGTGACAAAGGCTGTTACCTAAGCCCTAACACGCTGGTGGCTCTCTCTGACCCAAGGTCCCTCGATTGATGCTCACAAGTTGCACCACAGCCTCCAGGGACTTTTTTTTCACTGTCCCATAGATACCTGTTTTTTTGAGATCAAAGTTATTACTACAACCCTACACTCTGAAAAAAAGTGTCTTATTCCTTCTTTCAGCTTGTTCCAGCTACTGAGTAGGCATTCCTGGGGCAGAGTCATATATGGATGTGACCAACAAGGTCTAGGTATTTAGGCCCACCTACAATCTACTTATGAACAAACACCATGCATATGTGTTTGTTAAAGAAACACCTAAACACTGTAGTATCCAAAATAAATCAACCTAGGAAGTGATATGACAGCACTTGGTTCAGATCTAGTCCAGTGAATTTCAATTTCATCACAAACCTAACATGGACTCATTTCTACCATAATTAGATCTGGAATGATTACAAGCTTCGGTGGAATCCAGCAGACTATGGAGGTGCTGAATTCATCCGAGTTCCATCTGGCCAGATCTGGAAGCCAGATATTGTTTTATATAACAAGTAAGGCTCTTGCATATTTAACTTCTTCAGGGAGAGAGGGGTAATGTTACCAGTTCTAAAAAAAAATCAGCAGCAAGTTCACAGAATGCACTGAAAAGCTGCTTTTCAACACACCTGTGTCCTGCATCCCCCCATTGCTGTTCTCACCTTCATGCCAGCTCTGCCAGGATCACTGGGCAGGATCCAGCTCTAAGCTGGAGCTGCAAGTGAGCAGGCCAAAGTGAACTTGGCTTTTCCCCTTCACAAGCCCCTACAAGTCATAACTTTAACCGAAAGAAATGCAAATTTTAGCTTTTTAGCAGTCAAGTTCACAATTTAACACCTCTGACAAATAAAAGCCACAGATAAAGTTTACTTTAGATGTCAATTTCTGAGACTGTAAAGAGCCAAACCATAACTAAATGGATCTGTAAGAAGGCAATTCTCAATGAAATGGACTTAGTTACACAGATCCAAAACTCAGGTCTATGGATCAACAGTGATGATACTCCTTTTCTAACTGGGGCCTTAAAAATTCAAATTACCCTTTAATTTTACTTTTTCATATACTCAGCTGGATCATGTAAGTCAGCAAAGTGGACTTAAAAAAACCCTCTTACCAAATACACTCCTTATGCAAAGATACACCCCAACCCTAATCCCTCCTTCCACAGTTACTACATGCACTGCCCATGGAAGAGGTGGAAAGACCAGTAATATTCTTATCATCCCTTGAGTTCTGGTGTGCTTGACCAATCTAGAACAGAATAGAATGAAATAATTCAGTTGGAAGAGGCCTACAAGACTCATCTAGTCAGACTGCCATTTGCAATCTGTTATTTGCCATTTTGAATACTGATTGCACCAAGCCATGCTATTAATAAGGGAGAATATTTGCTTTCAACTAGTCCCTGGTGAGTTTATAGAGCCGTTTGGTTCAGTTTAACCGTGCAAATTTATGATGGTCACTGACTCAGTCCTGCATGAGCAATTCAGCTCCAAGTAAACAAGTAATTGATGACTTCCCCCAAACACATTAAAGAGTTAATATATACAATCTGAATGTATGAAACTACCTGGAGCAGATAATTCTAATTTTTATTATTTTTACTTGCTTTACAGCGCAGTTGGAGATTTCCAGGTTGATGAGAAGACAAAGGCTCTTTTAAAATACACGGGTGATGTGACCTGGATACCTCCAGCTATATTTAAAAGTTCATGTAAAATAGATGTAACCTACTTCCCATTTGATTATCAGAATTGCACCATGAAGTTTGGTTCCTGGTCTTATGACAAAGCCAAAATTGACTTAGTTTTAATTGGCTCTACAATGAACCTGAAAGATTACTGGGAGAGTGGAGAATGGGCTATAATTAAAGCACCTGGGTATAAACATGACATCAAATACAACTGTTGTGAAGAGATATATCCAGACATCACATATTCTCTCTACATTAGGCGTCTACCTTTATTTTACACTATCAATATGATTATTCCCTGTCTGCTGATTTCTTTTCTGACTGTATTAGTTTTCTATTTGCCCTCAGACTGTGGTGAGAAGGTGACACTCTGCATATCAGTGCTTCTCTCTTTAACAGTGTTTCTTCTTGTTATCACAGAAACCATACCTTCTACTTCCCTGGTAATTCCCCTTATTGGGGAATACCTCCTTTTCACCATGATATTTGTAACTCTATCAATTGTCATTACAGTATTTGTACTAAATGTGCACTACAGAACACCCAAGACACACACAATGCCTGTGTGGGTGAGAACCATTTTCTTGAACTTACTTCCCCGGATCATGTTCATGACAAGGCCTGCCAGTGACGAAGAGAATAATCAGAAGCCAAAACCATTATTCACTTCTGAGTTTTCAAACTTAAATTGCATCAACGGTTCTGAAACCAAATGCTGCAAAGATGGCTTTGTTTGTCAAGATATGGCGTGCAGCTGCTGTCAGTATCAGCGTATGAAGTTCTCGGATTTCAGTGCCAACCTCACTCGAAGTTCAAGCTCTGAGTCTGTAGATCCTATGCTTTCATTTTCAGTTCTGTCACCAGAAATGAGAGATGCTATTGAAAGTGTGAAATACATTGCAGAAAATATGAAAATGCAGAATGAAGCAAAAGAGGTAAGAACATATTTTACTCTTACTCAAACTGCAGATACCTTTTGCCATCAGAGTGTTTGGTAAGAAAAAGATCTCAAACAGACAAAAAAGATAAGAGACCATTATTTTATGGAAGTAAATTACACAAGCCATATTACAAGTATGTGCAATTTTGAACTTACGTAAATGAGAAGCAGCTCTGCTGCACAGTGATCTCTTTATTGACAAATATATATACTGAGCAAGGCACATTAAGGTAACCACTGCTAGGGGAACATGCCAAAGCACCCATCCCATGAAAGTTGAAGTTATGATTTTTCAAGTTATAATCTTAATAGTGGAATTTGCTGACCCATGGCATTTAGAAAGTTACATTTGCCCTCCCAGAGCTCAACAACAGAAATGTAAGAGTGAATGTCCCTCACAGTGATGATGGTGCTCATTGTTGCTACTGCAAAGTGCTGTAGCTAAATGAGGCAACTGTTGCAAGACAGGGAGCAGCGTCTTTCATAAACGTGCATCTTAATACAATAAAGGAGAAGAAAAATGAAAAGGTTTTTTCCTACCATATTCCTCAAACATACTATGAGCAGTAGCCACACCACCACAAGCTTTAAATCCCCGAACTATGGCACTTCATTCTAACCTCAGTTTGTTTATACTGAAATCAGAACTCTATTTGGATTTAGTTGGTACAGAAAATACAGGACTGCTTTAGGTTTTTAAGTTTCCCTTAACAAACAAGTTCTAAGTTAAAAAAAAACAAATTTCAAAAATGACAAATGCATTATTCATTTCTTATCATTCTTGAAGAACAAAAACTTTGAATTGTAATCTCAATAGTAACTAAAATCATCACAAAGTCACTATTCATATATAACATATAGAATACTTCATTGTCACTCTTGCTATGAAATTCACTGTAAAAGAAAGAAAATTAGAAAAATCAGATTTTTTTGAAATTCGGTTCCCTTTTCTACATGAAAAGTACAGAGATGAATTTTACATCATGCATAAAAACAGTGAAATTTCAGCACTACATAATAAAGTACCAAATAATTATATACCAATTAATTGTTGCTTTTTACATACTACCTGAAGACCAGTAGGAGCAGTCTGTTTCAGTAACATTTTCTGGACAAACCTATTCATCTAAGAATTTAAAGGTTTACACTTCCATTTTTGGAATAGAGAAGTTGTGTCTCCTCAAGTCCAGTGTCTTGGTGAACAACCTTTTGGATTTGAAGCAGCAGCTTTTGGCTTTGCTCCAAAGAGCTTATTCAGATAAAGCTTCTTCAGGATGAATTCATCAGTGAAAACAGATGTGTAGGCTGTGTATTCATAAGGATATCTACATACAGAAAATCTGTGCTTCTTATATGAAATAATGTTATTGCCAACACAACTTACCTAATAAACATGCCAACTTGCTATTTTTATTTCTTTTCAGATTCAGGATGATTGGAAATATGTTGCCATGGTAATTGATCGTATTTTTCTATGGGTTTTCATCCTGGTATGTATTCTAGGAACAGCAGGATTGTTTTTACAACCTCTCATGGCTGGAGATGAAATGTAAAGATTAAATAAAACGTTGTGAAATCAAATAAAACTACCAACCACCTCTGCATCCCCTTCCAAGCACCTCAGGTGTCTCCTGTGGAGGTTTGGTTTCATTCTGAAGTCCTGTGCAGGCTGCTGGGGGCAGAGCATTTTCAGAAGGGATATTCTCATCCATCTGCTCTTGTAACTTTATTGATCCAGCCTGTCCTTCAGCTAGCCTGGACATTATAACCCTTTGTGCATAATATTTCCTGACATGTTATCAGCAGGTAGTAGCCTGGGCTGTGCTTTGTAACCCTCGGACTTACTGAAAGTTATTAAATTTTGGATTTTTGAGGAAAAGCCACGACACGTTGATGTTCTGCAGAGCAATATCAGAAGTTGTACTACAGTGTCCTTAGGCAGAAATGCAAAAGGGAGCTCTGGAATNAAGATATCTCTTGGCTTCAACTTCGCTTGACCAAAGCAGCTTTGTTCAAAATGCGGAAAAAAAAATTATTTGGAACCTTTATGACAGCTAATCTCAAAGTAATACAAGCTATGCTTTACATCTACTTCCTGCAATAACTGGAGAAGATGGAGGCAGTATGTTAAACTTTACAGGAATGATTTAAGAAGGGGTTAATAAAGAAATTTAAAATTACATGAATATTTGGAAAGTCAAGATGGGTTGAATGCTTTCGGATACTGGGTTTGTTTCATAGTCTGGTGCCAAGCCTCTTCAGAGCATGACAGGATCTTCTGGAAGGAGTTGATAGTGAGTTCCATGAACACCCTCAGGAGGATGGAATGGTGGGAAGCACAAGTACCAAGTGACTGGAATGCAGACATTGTCAACTGCTGTACAAACTGACCCACACAGTGGCAAGAAAGGGCTGAGGAGAGATTTATTACAAAAGGGAAACAAATAGGTAAATAACAGATGATGGTAATAAAGCAGCCATAAAGTAAACTCTGTGTATCCCCAGACTGCAATGTATGTGAAGGCTGCCAGGAAAAAAAGCTGCTCAAACCTAATGATGTTTAGAATTGTGTACAAGTAAAACACACAATAAGACAGTCTGCAAGTAATGCAAAGGATCATAATACTCTGACAGGATAGTTTGGATGCAGAGGCATCCTGCTGTAATGAAGTGTTCTATGCCAAGGGAAGGCAGGTAGAGAAAAACAGTCCTTTAAAGTGTGCTAAAATTGTTGCTTAGGCATATATATATAGTCTCTTTTTTTTAATCAGTAACTGCAGATTATTTAAGAGCATGAATAAAGAATGCAACAAAACACTGTAATCAGATCATATTTTGTAAAAATACGAACTGTTCTCTCTGTACCAAACTGAAAACTTTGTGGAAATACAGTGTATCAAGTAATATAACACGAAAATAAAGAGAATCAAACTGATGAAAATTGTGCCTTTTTTTTTCATTTATTTTGAGCGAGTGACAGAAATCTATATAAGGTAGCATTGCCTAGAGTTCAATACAGGTCAAGTTACAGAAGTAAAAGTCCATGCTTCTATTAACATTCTTTTGTTTCAGACACACCTGATAAGCAGAAGACCCCAAGTATTCCAGTGTCAGCTATGTTATCTGAGTCTATCATGATCAGACTAGAAGTCGTTAAAAGAAGCTCATGCATTTGCAAAAACTGTGAGTTACTATAATAAAGAGAGTGACTCCACTGGGCAATGTGCTGCCCATCATGATATAACTGGGCAGCCTGGAGACATCATTTAACAAGGGGAAAGAGATGAAATGGAGAGTTAAAAAATAAGATATATAGCTAATCTACTGTTGTACTCACTTTGCTTTCTCTTCAGGTAAGAGAAAATTTCAGTAATTCAAACCTATGGAAGACTTTAAAAGAAATGTTGTATATGAAGAGGAAACAAGCTTTCTGAAGTATTTCTGCACCTTGCACACAGAGAAAGTCATTGACGCATTGTTTAACCTTGGTAATAGTGAGAAGTTAAAGCTCTTATATAAATGAATTAAATCAGATAATCTTTGCAAATTCAACTAAAAGTTATGTTAGGAATAGAGGAAACAGGGATATCCAATGTCAGATGTAACTGTGTAACTGAAGAAGAGTGATTCCCCAACTGCTATATATAAAAAAGGAAGAATAAAAGGCCTGCCTGATATAATTTCCCTACCTGTGAGCCTTTAAAAGCTACACAAAACCAAGAATCTGCTGCAGATTAAAACCTTTTGAAATAAATATTCAATTATATTGTTGCAGTGCGTATCTTTCTCTGGTCAGCCCGATGTTCGGCTAGACCACCCAGTCAGC